>JAULKJ010299578.1:0-11663 GCA_032355405.1 Rubia balearica | reverse complement strand
AAAGGTCCCTCTAGCCACCTGTAGTATGTCTGTCATTAGCATTTTGTCCACCTCATCCATTTTAGAAAAGTAGACCTTTGTTTTTTCCTCATTGATTGCCAGACCAGTGGTTCTCTGAAAGTCCTTCAGAGCTCCTTTTATTCCTTCCATTGATCTCACATCTGCTGCACAGAAAATCAGCAGGTCATCAGCAAAGAGCAAACTGTGAACTCCTATTTTCTGGCATCTTTGGTGGTATCCAATCCCCTTTTCTCTGAATTTAATTTCTAGCATCCTTGTGAGGTACTCCATACTGAGGACAAATAGTAAGGGGGATAGTGGATCCCCTTGTTTCACCCCTCTCTTCCCTGCAAAAGAGGCTGAGAGCTTTCCATTTATTGAGATACAGAAAGAAGAGGAACAGACACATTTCCTGATCCAATCTAGGAATAATGCAGGTATTTTTAGTTGCTGCAGCCAGGAGAGTAAGAAATCCCAATTCAAGCTATCAAAAGCTTTGGATATGTCAATCTTTATAAGACAACTTGGTTTATGGTCACCTTTGCTGTATTTGTGGAGCAGTTCTTGTGTCAACAGGATGTTGTGTGCTATGTTTCTGCCCTTAACAAAAGCTGACTGGTTGTTGGAGACCAGATTTGGCATAACCTGTCCTAGCCTCTCACAGAGAATCTTAGTCACTACTTTGTATAGAATTGAACAACAAGAAATGGGTCTATAGTCACCTGGTACTTGTGGCTGTGTTTTTTTGGGGATCAAGCTGATTACTGCCTTACTGAAGTTGTCTGGGATTTTGTCCCCCATGAAGAAACCAATCACTGCTTTTGTTATCCCTGCCCCTATTATGTTCCAGGTTTCCCTAAAAAAGAGGCTTGAGTAGCCATCATGGCCAGGGCTTTTACTGGCTTTGATACTTTTTAGTGCAGCAAGAACCTCCTGTGGTAGAACAGGTTTGATCAACAATGCCTGTTGCTGAATTGTCAATACTGAGCCAATCTCTGTTGTCCTTTGGTCAATTCCCATGTCTGGTCTTATCTCCCTGCCCATCATATTCTTGAAGAAGCACAATAGATGGTCTTCTATGGCCTTTACTCCTTGGATCATTTCATCCCCATTTGCCAGAGAGACAATATGGTTAGAGTAGGTTCTGAATTTTAACATGGAGTAGAACATCTTTGTTGGTCTGTCCCCCTCCTTCATCCATTTGATCTTTGCTCTTTGTTTCAGGAATCTATATTCTGCCTCTGCCATCTGAATAGCTAGTCCTCTGCTGGAAGCTTCCTTTCTCTGCTTAAGATAGGATCCTGGATCCCTGGCCAACTCCTGCTGATCCCAATCCCATTTTCCCTTTGTTTCCCTTGCCCTTTTCTCAATATCAGAGAATTCCTCCCTGTTTAGCTTCTGAAGTGGTTTTTCCAGCAAATGCAGTTTTTCAAACACCTGTGTCAGATTTCTTGTTTCACTCATCTCCCATATTGCCTTCACTATAGGCATGAATTTCAGTGAGAGGGTCCACATGTTGAAGAACTTAAATGGCCTATCTACCTTCTTTTGAGCCTTTTGTAGATTTATCACCAAGGGGAAGTGGTCCGAGACACCATTTACCATTACATGGCAAACTGAGTCAGTTAACTGTTTTAGCCATCCCTCATTTACCAATGATCTATCTAGTGACTTATAAGTGAAACCAGGGTTGGTTGAAAGAATCCTAAGGACAAAAAAGAATCCATCCTACAGCTTTACCAATCAAAGACCTGATTTGACTTAGGATCTTAAAACATCACCGAGAAAAAGGCAAAATGATTGGTGACTGTAGTTTTACTCACATATATTCAAATCTAACTTATTGTCATAATGAAGGGATAATGGATTCCCCAAATCAACTATAATCCATAAAAATTCAAAGTAATCCTAGTTTAAAGAATCTAGAGCACATGCTAGAAGAGATTGATTACTACTTGGGAAACATTGAATGTCGGGCTTTATTTCTATCATGTATCAACCAAGTACTTGCTGGAAAAACACTCGTACTTAAGTAATATGAGGTAACAAAATTCAACCATGGATGAATATTAGCAATATCTCAAAGTAACCATGAACAAGGGTTTCTGTGCAAGAGGATGATACATTTGTTAAGAACCTATTTGTCAAAGGACTAATAGAGAATCTCATAATTCCAATTAAACTGAAATATGAGGTATCAATGAGTGACTTATTTTTGAAACAAAGGTTGGTTGAAAGAATCAAAAGGCCAGAAAAAACCCATCCTACAGCTTTGCCAAATATAAGCCTGGATTTGAGTCAATATCTTTTAACTTCGCCAAGGAAGAGGCACAATGAAGGGTAGTTGTCTTCCTACCTGGACGTATTCAAATCTAACTTATTGTCATAATGAAGGGGGAATGGATTCCTCAAATGAACTATAATCCATAAAAAATCAAAGTAATCCTAGTTTAAAGAATCTAGAGCACATGCTAGAAGAGATTGATTACTACTTGGGAAACATTGAATGCCGGGCTTTATTTCTATCACGTATCATCCAAGTACTTGCGGGAAAAACACTCGTACTTAAGTAATATGAGGTAACGAAATTGAACCATTGATGAATATTAGCAATATCTCAAAGTAACCATGAACAAGGGTTTGTGTGCAAGAGGATGATGCATTTGTTAAGAACCTATTTATCAAAGGACTAATAGAGAATCTCATAATTCCAATTAAACTAAAATATGAGGTATCAATAAGTGACTTATTTTTGAAACAAAGGTTCGTTGAAAGAATCAAAAGGCCAGAAAAAACCCATCCTACAGCTTCACCAAATATAAGCCTGGATTTAGTCAAGATCTTCTAACTTCGCCAAGGAAGAGGCACAATGAAGGGTAGCTGTCTTCCTACCCGGATGTATTCAAATCTAACTTGTTGTCGTAATGAAGAAACAATGCCTGAATAAAACCAACCATAAATTATCGGAAATCCAAGTAACTCTAGCTCAAAGAATCAAGAGCACATGCTAGAAGACTCTGATTGCTACTTGGAAAATATTGAATGTCGGGCTTCATTTCTAACAATTATACTTTAGCAATATGAGGAAAGAAAATAAAACCACGGATGCATATTGGAAATTTCTAAAACTAACCATGAACAGGGCTGGTGTGCGAGAGGGTAATGCATTTGTGAAGAACCTATTTATCAAAAAACTAATAGAAAATATCTAAATTCCAAAATACACTGCAATATAACATATAATTGAGTGAATTATTTGAAAAACCATGATTTGTTGAAAGAATCATAGGTCCAATAAACCCATCTTATAGCTTTACCAATCAAAGGCCTAGATTTGACTCGAATCTTCTAACTTCTCTGTGGAAGAGGCATAATGAAGGGTGGTTGTGGTCCTACCTAGCCGTATAAAAATATAAATTTTTGTCCAAATGAAGGATGAATGACTGCCTCAAAAAACAATAATCCATCAGGATTCAAAGTAATTATAGTTCAAAGAATCAAAAGCACATACTAGAAGAGACTGATTACAACTTGGTAAAGATTGAATGTCGGGCTTCATTTCTATCATGTAACAACCACGTACTCAATGAAAAAACACTCATACCTAAGAAATATGAGGCAAGGATATCAAACCATGGGTGAATATTGGCAATATCAAGAACTAACCATTAACACGGGTTTGTGTGCGAGAGGATGATGCATTTGTTAAAAAACTATTTATCAAAGGACTAGGGGAAAATATATAAATTGAATTTAAACTGAAATAAAATTCCTTAGTGAGTGACTTGATTGTGTAACCAAGGTTGATGGAAGGAATCCTAAGGCCTAAAAAGACCCCATCCTACAGCTTTGCCAATCAAAAGGCCTTATTTCACTTAGGATCTTCTAACTTCGCCGACGAAGAGGCAAAATGATGGGTTATAGTGTTCCTACCTAGATGTATTCAAATACAACCTTTTTTCCTAATGAAGAAAGAATAAATGCCACAAATAACCATATTCCATCGAACTTCAAAGTAATTCTAGTTTAAAGAATCAAGAGCACATGCTAGAAGAGACAGATTCCTACTTGGGAAAGATTGAATGCTTGACTTATTTTCTATCATGTAACAACCAAGTACTTGATTAAAAAATTCGTACTTATGCAATATGAGGTGAGGAAATTGAACCACGGATAAATATTGGCAATATCTCAAAGTAACCATAAACAAGGGTTTGTGTGCGAGAGGATGATGCATTTGTTAAGAACCAATTTATCAAAGGACTAATAGAGAATCTCCGAATTCCAATTAAAATTCAATATGAGGTATAAATAAGTGACTTATTTGTGAAATCAAGGTTGGTTGAAAGAATCGTAAGGCCAGAAAAGCTCCATCCTACAGCTTTACCAATCAAAGGCCTGTATTTGAGTCGGGATATTCTGACTTCGCAGAGGAAGAGGCACAATGAATAGTGGCTGTGATTCTACCCAGACATATTCAAATCCAACTTGTTGTACTAATGAAGAAGGAATGGCTGCTCAACTTAACCACAATCCTTCGGAAAACCATGTAACTCTAGCTCAAAAAATCAAGAGCACATGCTAGAAGAGACTGATTGCTAATTGGGAAATATTGAATGTCGGGCTTCATTTCTACCACGTAACAACCAAGTACTTGATTAAAAAACACTCATACTTTAGCAACATGAGGAAATAAAATTTAACTACTGATGCATATTGTAAATATCTCAAACTAACCATGAACAAGGTTGGTGTACGAGAGGATGATGCATTTTTGAAGAACCTATTTATCAAAGAACTAATGGAAAATCTCTAAATTCCAATTAAACTACAATATAACGTAAAATTGAGAGACTTACTTATGAAACTAAGGTTTGTTGAAAGAACCATAAGGCCAAAAAAACCCCATCCTACAACTTTACCGATCAAAACCGGGATTTGACTCGAGATCATCTAATTTCTTCGTGGAAGAGGCACAACGAAGGGTGGTCGTGGTTCTACCTAGACATATTTAAATCTAAATATTGGTCCTAATGAAGAAGCAATGGTTTCCTCAAATAAACCACAATCCTTCAAAATTCCAAGTAATTCTAGTTCAAAGAATAGAGAGCACATGCTAGAAGAGACCGATTACAACTTGGGAAAGATTGAATGTCGGGCTTCATTTCTATCATATGGTAACCAATTAATTGATTAAAAAATACTTTTAATTAAGAAATATGAGGTGAGGAAATTGAACCACGAAGGAATATTGGCACTATCTCAAAGCAACCATGAACAGGGATTGTGTGCGAGAGGATGATGCATTTGTTAAGAACCTATTAATCAAAGGACTAATAGAGAATCTACAAATTCTAATTACCCTACAATATGAGGTATCAATAAATGACTAATTTGTGAAACCATGGTTGGCTGAAAGAATCATAAGGCCAGAAAAGACCCCATCCTACAGCTTTACCAATCAAAAAGCCAGATTTCATACGAAATCTTCTACCTTCACCAAGGAAGAGGCAAAATGATGGGTGACTATGGTTCTACTTAGATGTACTCAAATATGACTTTTTTCCTAATGAAGGATGAATGGATGCCTAAAATCAACCATAATCCATCGGAATTCAAAGTAATTCTAGTTTAAAGAATCAAGAGCAAATGCTAGAAGAGATTGATTCCTACTTGGGAATGATTGAATGTCGGGCTTCATTTCAATCATGAAACAATCAAGTACTTAATGAAAAAAACAATCAAACTTAAGCAATATGTGGCAAGGAAATTTAACCACGGATAAATATTTGAAATATCTCAAAGTAACCATAAACAAGGGTTTGTGTACGATAGGATGATGCATTTGTTAAGAACCTATATATCACAGTACTAATAGAGAATATCCAAATTCCATTTAAACTGCAATATATGGTATCCATGAATGACTTATTTGTGAAACTAAGGTTGGTTGAAAGAATCGTAAGGGCAGAAAAGACCCCATCCTACAGCTTTACCAATCAAAGGCCTTGATTTGAGTCGGGATCTTCTAACTTCACCGAGAAAGAGGCACTACGAAGGGTGGTTATGGTACTACCTAGATGTATTCAAATCCAACTTGTTTTCCTAATGAAAGAGGAATGACTGTCGCAACTCAACCACAATCCATCGGAAATACATGTAATTCTAGCTCAAAGAATTAAGAGCACATCCTATAAGAGACTGATTGCTTCTTGGGAAATATTTAATGCCGGGCTTTACTTCTATCAAGTTACAACCAAGTACTTGATGAAAATATAATCATACTTAAGCAATATGAGGTGGGGAAATTGAACCACGGATAAATGTTGGCAATATCTCAAAGTAACCATGAACAGGGGTTTTTGTGCGAGATGATGATGCATTAGTTAATAACCTATTTATCAAAGGCACAATGAAGGGTGGTCATGGATCTACCTAAACGTATTCAAATCCAACTTTTGGCCCAAATGAAGTACGAATGACTACCTCAAATAAACCATAATCCATCCGAAATCTAATTAATTCTAATTCAAAGAATCAGGAGCACATGCTAGAAGAGACTGATTTCTACTTGTGAAAGATTGAATTCCCGATTCATTTCTATCATGTAAGAACCATGTACTTGATGAAAAAACACTCGTACCTAAGAAAGATGAGGCAAGGAAATCAAACCACGATTGAATATTAGGAATATCTCGAACTAACCATGAACAAGGGTTGGTGTACGAGAGGATGACTCATTTGTTAAGAACCTAATTATCAAAGGACTAATGAAGAATCTCTAAACTCTAATAATATTGAAATATAATATACTAATAAGTGACTTATTTGTGAAACCAAGGTTGGTGGAAAAAATCTTGATGCCAAAAGAGACCCCATCCTACAGCTTTACCAATCAAAAGGCCTAATTTGATTCGGGATCTTCTAACTTCCCCGAGGAAGAGGCAAAATGATGGGTGACTGTAGTTCTGCCTAACCGTATTCAAATCTAACTTATTGTCCTAATGAAGGAAGAATGGATGCCTCAAATCAACCATTATCCCTCAAAATTCAAAGTAATTATAGTTTAAAGAATCAAGAGCACATGCTAGAAGAGACTGATTACTACTTGGGAAAGATTAAATGCCGAGCTTCATTTCTATTATGTAACAAATAAGTACTTAATGAAAAACACTCGCACTTAAGCAATATGAGGCAAGGAAATTGAACCACGGATAAATATTGGAAATATCTCAAAGTGACCATAAAAAAGGGTTTGTGTACGAGAGGATGATACATTTGTTAAGAACCTATCTGTCACATTACTAATAGAGAATATCCAAATTCCAATTAAACTGCAATATATGGCACCAATGAGTGACTTATTTGTGAAACAAAGGTTGGTTGAAAGAATCGGAAGGCCAGAAAAAACCCCATCCTACAGCTTTATCAATCAAAGGCCTGCATTTCAGTTGGGATCTTCTAACTTCGGTGAGGAACAGGTACTATGAAGGGTGGTTGTGGTCCTACCCAGACGTATTCAAATCCAACTTTTTTCCTTATGAAGAAGGAATGGATGTCTGAACTCAACCACAATCTATCAGAAATCCATGTAACTCTAGCTTAAAGAATCAAGAGCACATGGTAGATGAGACTAATTTCTACTTGGGGAATATTTAATGCCAGGTTCATTTCTATTATGTAACAACCAAGTACTTGATGAAAAAACAATAATTCTTATGCAATATGAGGTGAGGAAATTTAACAATGGATAAATATTGGGAATATCTCAAAGTAACCATGAACAAGGGTTTGTGTGCTAGAGGATGGTGCATTTGTTAAGAACTTATTTATTGAAGGACTAATAGAGAATATTCAAATTCTAATTAAACTACAATATTTGGTATCAATGAGTGACTTATTTTTGAAACTAAGGTTTGTTGAAAGAATCATAAGGCCAAAAAAGACCACATCCTATAACTTTACAAATGGATTTAACTTGAGATCTTCTAACTTCTTCATGGAATACGCACAATGAAGGGTGGTTGTGATTCTACCTAGACGTATTCAAATCCAACTTTTGGCCCTAATGAAGGAGGAATGAGAATTCAAAGTAATTCTAATTAAAAAATCAGGAGCACATGCTAGAAGTAACTAATTACTACTTGGGAAACATTGAATGCCTGGCTTCATTTCTAACATGTAAAAAACACACACTTGATGAAAAAACACTCGTACCTAAGAAATATGAGGTAAGGAAATCAAACCACTGATGAATATTGGCAATATCTCGAACTAACCATGAACAGGGGTTGGTGTACGAAAGGATGACGCATTTGTTAAGAACCTAATTATCAAAGGACTTATGGAGAATCTCTAAATTCTAATAATATTCAAATATAATGCATCAAAAAATGATTTATTTGTAAAACTAAGGTTGGTGGAAAAATTCCTCATGCCAAAAAAGACCCCATCCTACAGCTTTACCAATCAAAAGGCGTGATTTGATTCGGGATCTTCTAACTTCCCTGAGGAAGGGCAAAATTATGGGTGACTGTGGCCCTACTTAGACATATTCAAATCTAACTTATTGTCCTAATGAAGGAAGAATTGATGCCTCAGATCAACAATTATCCATCGAAATTCAAAGTAATTCTAGTTTAAAGAATCAAGAGCACAAGCTAGAAGAGACTAATTACTACTTGGAAAATATTGAAAGCCGGGTTTCATTTCTGTCATGTAACAACTAAGTACTTTATGAAAAAATACTTGTACTTAAGCGATATAAGGTGAGGAAATTGAACCACGGAGGAATATTTGTATTATCTCAAACAAACCATGAACAAGGGTTTGTGTGCGAGAGGATGATACATTTGTTAAGAACCTATTTATCAAAGGACTAATAGAGAATCCCAAATTCAAATTAAACTGCAATATGTGGTATCAATGAGTGACTTATTTGTGAAACTAAGGTTTGTTGAAAGAATCATAAGGCAAAAAAAGACCCCATCCTACCACTTTACCAATCAAAACCCTGGATTTGACTTGAGATCTTCTAACTTCTTCGTGGAAGAGGCACAATGAAGGGTGGTTGTGGTTCTACCTAGATGCATTCAACTTTTGGCCCTAATGAAAGAGGAATGACTACCTCAAATAAACCATAATCTATCAGAATTCAAAGAACCGGGAGAACATTCTAGAAAAGACTGAGTACTACTTGGGGAATATTGAATGCCTTTCTTTATTTCTATCATGTAAAAACCACGTACTTGATGAAAAAACACTCGTACCAAAGAAATATGAGGCAAGGAAATCAAACCACGGATGAATATTGGCAATATCTCAAACTAACCATGAACAAGGGTTGGTGTACAAGAGGATGACACATTTGTTAAGAACCTAATTATCAAAGGACTAATGGAGAATATCTAAATTATAATTAAACTGAAATATAATGCATCAATGACTGAATTATTTGCAAAACCAAGTTTGGTTAAAAGAATTCTAAGGCCAGAAAAATTCCCTTTCCTACAGCTTTACATGGGTGACCATGGTTTTACCCAGACGTATTCAAATCCAATTTTTTTCCCAATGAAGGAAGAATGGATGCCTTAAATCAGTCATAAGCCACCGGAATCCATCAAGAGCACATGCTAGAAGAGACTGATTACTACTTGGGAAAGATTGAATACCGGGCTTTATTTCTATCATGTAACAACAAAGTACTTGATAAAAAACACTCATACTTAAGCAATATAAGGACAGGAAATTGAACAACGGATTAATATGTGCAATATCTTAGAGTAACCATGAAAATTGGTTTGTGTGCGAGAGGATGATGCATTTGTTAAGAACCTATTTATCAAAGGCTAATAGAGAATCTCCAAATTCTTATTAAACTGCTATATAAGGTGTCAATGAGTGACTTATTTGTGAAACTAAGGTTTTTTGAAAGAATCATAAGGCTAAAAAAGAGTCCTTCCTAAAGTTTTACCAATCAAAGGGCTGGATTTGAGTTGGGATCTTCTAACTTTGCCGAGGAAGAGGCACAATAAACGGTGGTTTTTATCCTACCCAGACGTATTCAAATCCAACTTTTTATCTTATTGAAGTAAGAATGGCTGCCTCAACTCAACCGGAATCCATAGAAAATCAATGTAACTCTAGTTCAAAGAATTAAGAGCACATGCTAGAAGAGACTGATTGCTTCTTTGGAAAGATTGACTGCCGGGTTTCATTTCTACAATGTAACAACCAAGTACTTGATGAAAAATCACAAATACTTTACAAATATGAGGCAAGGAAATCAAACTACGGATGCATATTGGAAATATCGCGACCTAACCTTGAACATGGTTGGTGTGCGAGAGAATGATGCATTTGTTAAAAACCTATCAATCAAAGAACTTAGGGAAAATATCTGAATTCCACTTTAGCTGCAATATAACGTATCAATGAGTGACTTATTTGTGAAACCAAGGTTTGTTGAAACAATCATAAGGTAAAAAAATCCCATCCTACAGCTTTACCAATCAAAGGCCTGGGTTTGACTCGAGATCTTCTAACTTCTCAGAGGAAGAGGGACAATGAAGGGTGGCTGTGGTCCTACCTAAGCATATTTAAATCCAACTTTTTGTCAAAATGAAGGAAGAATGACAGCCTCAAATAAACCACAATCCATCAAAATTCCATGTAATTCTAGTTCAAAGAATAACAACACATGCTAGAAGAGACTGATTACTACTTGGGAAAGATTGAATTCCGGGATTTATTTCTATCATGTAACAACCACGTACTTCATGAAAAAAATACTCGTACTAAAGAAATATGTGGTAAGAAAATTGAACCACTAATGAATATTTCCAATATCTCGAACTAACCGTGAACATGGTTTGGCGTGCAAGAGGATGATGCATTTGTTAGGAAAATATTTATCAAAAGACTAAAGGAAAATCTATACATTCCAATTAAGCTAAAATATAACGCATCAGTGAGTGACTAATTTCTAAAACCAAAGTTGGTTGAAAGAATCACAAGGCCAAAAAAGACCTATTCATACAGCTTTACCAATCAAAGGCTTAGATTTGAGTCGGGATCTTCTAACTTCACCGAGGAAGAGGCACAATGAAGGGTGGCTATGGTCTTATCCATATGTATTCAAATCTAACTTGTTATCCTAATGAAGGAAGAATAACTGCCTCAACTCAACCACAGTCCACTGAAAATACATATAACTCTAGTTCAAAGAATCAAGAGCACATGCTAGGAGAGATTCATTGCTACTTGGGAAAGATTAAATGCCGGGTTTCATTTCTACCATGTAACAACTAAGTACTTGATGAAAAATCACAAATAGTTTAGCAATAGAAGGCATGGAAATCTAACCATGGATGCATATTGGAAAAAGCTAACTATCAACATGGTTGGTGTGCGAGAGAATGATGCATTTGTTAAGAACCTATTTATCAAATGACTAATGGAAAATATCTAAATTCCACTTAAGTTGCACTATAATGTATCAATCAGTGACTAGTTCTAACTTGTAAGGCACCAAACCATGCTAGTTCTAGTTGGAAGCACTTGATGAAACTAAGGGATCAAATGTTACCAACTCTTCCACAATGCTTATCAAATGCTGGTACATTCAAAGTCTCTTTAGCTTATGGTTTTCTCCAAGGGCAACG
>JAULKJ010299561.1:0-11664 GCA_032355405.1 Rubia balearica | reverse complement strand
TCCCTCCACACATTTTCACTTGCAAAAAAAACAACACCTAAACCTATGGTGCCAAACATAGAAGAACGGAGGGAGTATGTTGAATATGAGCCTTCAAATCTTGATTGGTATTGTTAATTTTATTTTTATTTTTCATAAGAAATAGGAAAGGAACTTAACCATTTTAGAAAAGAGGAAAAAAAAAAGTAAACTAGACCTTTTTATTGCAGAATAAAGGTCCATTAGATATTATAGTATGAATACCTTTTCGTAATGTTTTTCAAAGAATATTTTGTGTGATACTTGTGCTACCATATCTAATGGAGCTATTTTCATCTTTAAATTATTATTTTTTCCCTTTTAATTTTGAAAATTTTGGCCATAGTTATACTTTAACATTTTGAACATTAAGTCATTTTTAGGCAAATATTAAATATTGTAAGTGAAATGATATTATCGACTTCTAGCTTGTAGATATACATGCCCATAAAAATTCTATTTGATGTCCTACATTACTAAATCTAATCTTGAAAAATAAGTACCTAGTACTAGCCATTATACAAGAAGAAAAAAAGGTAACAATTGTATGAGTGTAGTAAAAAAAATTAAAAGCGTTAATTTTTCTTCAGATATCATCTATCAATATTATGTATGAAAACAATTACTTGGAATCCTTATTTATAGGGTTATAGTAGCCTATTTCAATAACACTTAGAAAATTTTACAGAGAAATACTCGTGCGGGTAATGTGTGTGGGTATTGATTATAATTAAAACAAGAAATTTTTCAATCTCATTCTTATAAATTTTTATGTTATTCAAAATACTTAATTATTTAAATAATTAACCTATTAAAAATATATGAAAATATAAATGAAGATATATTGACAGAACACGTGACACAAAATAAATGAACATGATCGACATCTCAATAAAATTTGATGTTGAGTATGAGCTTTCAAATCTGGATTGGTATTATTAAATTTATTTTTATTTTTCATAAAAAATAGAAAAGGAAACTTAACCCTTATAGTAAAGAGAATGAAAAAGTAAACTGGACCTTTTTAATTCATAATAAAGGTCCATTAGATATTATTGCATGACTACCTTCGTGCCACCATAACAAATAGAGCTATTCTCTCGGAGAATGATACAGTTATTCTCTTCAAGGTTCGGTTATACTTGGTGGAAGACTCTTCAAGTAGTGGGAATTTAGCTGCAAAGTTGGAGAAAAAAACATCCTGTATTCTAGACAACTGCAGAGATAAACTCCTCAGATTCTGGTAATCAGAATAGCTCATATCAATTAGGTACTATGTAAAGTTTCCATAACTACAAGATAGAGATTCCAAATCTGGTACTGCATTCAGTTTAAAAGTTTAATGACGGTTTAATTGATTGCGCTTTAGCCCGCGAAGATCAGAAACTTGAAAATTATATTCAGGATAATCCTAAGCACAGTATCGAATCTTCAGGTCCTCAATATTAGGACAACCCCTGATAACACCCTCAAACACCCTCAAACACCCTCTCACCCATAAGCCCAAGTTCCAGAGCGAATCGTTTAAGATTTTGCAACTGTGCTCCCCCGACCCCCAAATGACAATCTCTTAACCTCAACTCCACCAATTAATGAATTATACTAAGCTCTCTTGGTTTAGAGCAGTTTTCGTCATTGAGATATCAAGCCTCCTCAAACTTCTTTTAAAAGCCAATTTGATTCGTCGATAATATCATCCAGGGATCAAAAGAAACATCCGTCTTGAAGGTAAACTAATAGAGTTATTTTCGCCTATAAAAACATTGTGTTTTTTCCCCTTTCATGTTGAAATTTTGGGCAGTATTTAAACTTTAAAATTTGAGCATTAAGACATTTTAAAGAAAATATTAAATATTGTAACTGAACTGATATAATCTACTTGTTGTACCCAATTACAATTATATTTGATGTCCTGCATAACTAACTCCAATCTTGAAAAATAAGTTCCTATGGCTAGCAATAATACAAGGAGAATAAGATGAATAACAATAGCACCAGTGTAGTAAAACAAAATGTTTAAAACGTTGATTTTTCTTCAGATTTCAGCGATCAATATTATATATCAACTACTATCTCCTAGATTTGATTGAAACAAATTACTAGGAACCCTTATTTAGAGGAATATAGGAGCTTAATTTTTTTAACTTAAAATAAGAAAATTTTAAAGAGCGTGCTCGTGCGGGTAATGTGTGTGAGGATCTTGATATTAAATATTTAAATCATGAACCTATTAACAATACATGAAAATATAAATGAAGATATACTGGCAGAACACATAACACAAACTAAATGAACATGATCAACATATTGATAAAGTTTTATGTCGAATATGAGCTTTCAAATCTTGATTGGTATTGTTAAATTTATTTTATTTTTCATGATAAATATAAAAGGAAAGTTAACCATTTTAGTAAATTAAAGAAAAAGTAAACTGAACCTTATTAATGCAGAATAAAGGTCCATTAGATATTATTGCACAAGTACCTTTACCAAAATTTTGATGACGGTTTTACTGAATGCCGAGTCAGTTTAGACCACGACAATCAGTAAATGAAAATTTATATTTAGGATACCCCCAAGCACAGTAACATATTTTTAGGTCCTCAATATTAGAGAAACCCCTGATAACACTCTCAAACACCCTCTATTCCAAAAGTACAAGGTCCAGAGCGATTCGTTTAAGTTTATGTCACTATGCTCCCCCCTACCCGCAAACAAAAACCGCTTAACTTTAACTCCTGTAATAAATGAATTCTACTAAGCTATCCTTGTTTAGAGAAGTTTTCATTCATTTAGATATCAAGCATCCTCAAATTCTTTCTAAATCCAATTTGATCCATTGATAACTATAAGTTAGAGATTCCAATGCTGGTACTGCATTCAGTTCAAAAGTTTGATGACGGTTTAACTGAATGATGAGTCGCTTTACACTGCGATGATAAAATATTTGAAAATTATATTCAGGATACTCCAAATAACAATAATGAATTTTCAGGTTCTCAAAATTAGGGCAACCCCTGATTACACCCCCAAACACCCTCTCAACTATAAGTATAAGTTTCAGAGTGAGTCGATTAAGATTATGCCACTGTGCTCCCCCTACCGGCAAATGACATCTGCTAAAATCTAACTTCTCTAATGAAGGAATCTACAAACCTCTCTAGATAGAAAGCAGCTTTCGTTCATTGAGATATCAAAGACTCCTCAAACTTCTTTTAAAATCCAATCCGATGCATTCTTAATATGCATCCAGGGATCATAAGAAACATTCGTCATGAAGGTAAAATAAAAGAGCTATTTTCATCTTTAAAACATTTTGTTTTGTTTCCCTTTTCATATTTAAAATTTGGTCAAAACTTATACTTTAACATTTTGAGCATTAAGTCATTTTAAAAGCAAATATTAAATATGGTAAGTGAATTGATATAATCTACTTGTACATATACATACCCAATCATAATTGTATTTGATGTCCAGCATTATTAACTCCATTCTAGTAAAATAAGTTCCTTGTGCTAGACATAATACAAGGAGAAAAAAAACAAATAACAATAGCACAAGTGTAGTAAAAAATATTTTTTAAAGCGTTGATTTTTTTTCCATATTTTATCGATCAAGATTATATATCAAGTGCTACTTGCAAGATCTTAGTGAAAGAAATTACTAGGAACCCTTAATTAGAGGGTTATAGAAGCCTAAAAAAATTCACTTACATTTAGAAAATTTTACAGAACGATACTCGTGCAATGTGTGTGAAAATTTTAATAACAATCAATATGAGAAGTTTCTTAATATGATTCTGATAATTTGTCATGCTATTAAAATTATTTATTTAATTAATTAACCTATTAACATGATATGAAAATATACATTAAGATATATTGACTAAACAAATGCACAAACAAAATGAACATTATCGACATCTCTATAAAATTTGATGTTGAATATGAGCTTTCAAATCTTGATTGGTATTGTTAAATTTATTTTATTTTTAATAAGAAATAAAAAAAAGGAAACTTAACCATTTTAGTA
Source organism: Rubia balearica (assembly GCA_032355405.1). Taxonomy (NCBI): domain Eukaryota; kingdom Viridiplantae; phylum Streptophyta; class Magnoliopsida; order Gentianales; family Rubiaceae; genus Rubia; species Rubia balearica. The sequence continues at coordinate 7,614 of JAULKJ010299561.1, read as the reverse complement.
AAGAGAACGAAAAAGTAAAGTGAACCTTTTTAACGCAGAATAAAGGTTCATTAGATATTATTGCACGAGTACCTTTTCGTAATGTTTTTTGATGAATATTTTATGCGATACTCGTGCTGCCATATCTAATAGGGCTATTTTATTATTTAAAAACATTCTATTTATTTTCCCTTTCAATGTTGAAAATTTTGGGCAAAATTATACTTTAACATTTTGACCATTGAGTCATTTTCAAGCAAATATTAAATATTGTAAGTGAACTGATATAATCTACTTGTTGTACATATACCTACCCAATCATAATTGTATTTGATGTATTGCATTACTAAATCCAATATTTTTAAGAAAGTGCCTAGTGCTAGACATAATACATGGACAAAAAAAATAAGTGACAATAGCACGAGTGTAGTAAAATAAAAAAAAATTAAAACACAGATTTTTCTTCAGATTTCATCGATCAAGATCATATATCAACTACTACTTGCTAGATATTATCTAAAAATATTACTAGGAACCTTTATTTAGAGTGTTAGAAGCCTAAAATTATTTTACTTACATTTAACAAATTTTACAGAGCGATACTCATGCGGGTAACGTGTGTGCAGATTTTGATGTTAATCAATATGATAAGTTTCTTAAATTGATTCTGATTATTTGTAATGCTATTCAAATTAATTAATTAATTATATATATATATATATATATGAAAATATAAATTAAGATATATTGGCTGAACACATGACACAAACTAAATGAACACAATCGAAATCTCGATAAAATTTGATGTTTAATATTAGCTTTCAAATCAAGATTGCTATCGTTAAATTTATTTTTATTTTTAGTAAGATTTAGAAAATGAAACCTAACCATTTTAGAAAAGAGAACGAAAACTTTTAATGAGGAATAAAGATCCATTAGATATTATTGCACGAATACATTTTCGTAATGTTTTTCGATGAATATTTTGTGCGGTACTCGTGCTGCCATATATAATGGAGCTATTTTCCTCTATAAAAATATTGTATTTTCTTTCCCTTTTCATGTTGAAAATTTTGGGCATAATTATACTTGAATATTTTGAGCATTCAGTCATTTTCAAATAATTATTAAATATTGTAAGTGCACTGATATAATCTACTTGTTGTACATATACATACCTAATTAGAACTGTATTTGATGTGCTGCATTACTAACTCCAATCTTTAAAAATAAGTACCTAGTCCTAGACATAATACAAGGAGAAAAATAATAAGTAACAATAGCATAAGTATAGTAAAACAAATAGTTTGAAGTGCTGATTTTTCTCCGAACTTCATCGATAAAGATTATATATCGGCTACTACTTGCTAGATCTTATCTAAACAAATTACTAGGAACCCTTATTTACAGTGTTATAAAAGCCTAAATATATTTTACTTACACTTATAAAATTTTACGGAGACATACACGTGCGGGTAATGTGTGTGTGAACTTTGATGTTAATCAATATGAGAAGTTTCTTAATCTATTTTTTTTATCTGTAATTTTATACAAATTAATTAATTATTTAACTTATTAACTAATTAACAATATATGAAAAAACAAATTAAGATATACTGACTGAACATATTACACAAACTAAACGAACATGATCGAAATCTCGATAAAATTGTATGTTGAATATGAGCTTTCAAATATTGATTTAAATTGTTAAATTTTTTATTTTTAATAAAAATTAAAAAAGGAAAGTTAACCATTTTAGCAAAGAGAACGAAAAAAATGAACCTTTTTAATGCAAAATAAAGGTCCATTAGATATTAATGCACGGGTACCATTTCCTAATGTTATTCGAAGAATATTTTGTGCAATACTCGTGCTTCCATACTAATGGAGCTATTTATATCTTTAAACAAATTGTATTTTGTTTCGCTTTTCATGTTGAAAATTATTGGGCATACTTACACTGTAACATTTCAAGCATTGAGTATTTTTTAAGCAAATATTAAATATTGTAAGTGAACCTATATAATCTACTTGTTGTACATGTGCAAACCCAATCACAATTGTATTTGATGTTCTGCATTACGAACTCCAACCTTGAAAAAATAAGTATCTAGTGCTAGCCATAATACAAGGAGAAAGAAATAAGTAACAATAACACAAGTGTAGTAAAACAAATTGTTTAAAGCGTTGATTTTTCTTCAGATTTCACCGAACAAGATTATATATCATTACTATTTGCTAGATTTTATTGACAAACGCTACAAGGAACCCTTATTTAGACGAATTCAGAAGTCAAAATTTTGTTTACTTACACTTAGAAAAAATTTCAAAGCGATACTCATGCATGTATTGTATGTTCGAATTTTGATGTTAATCAATACAAGGAGTTTCTTAATCTGATTCTTATAATTTGTTATGTTATTCAAATTACTTAATTATTTAAATCATAAACCTATTAACAGTGTATGAAAATGTAAATGAATATATATTGACTGAACTCATGACACAAACTAAATGAACATGATCGACATCTCGATAAAATTTGTTGTTGAATATGAGCTTTAGAATATTTATTGGTATTCTTAAATTTATTTTTATTTTTCATAAGAAATAAAAAAGGAAACTTAACATTTTAGTAAAGAGAGAAAAAGTAAAGTGAACTTTTGTAATCCAGAATAAAGGTCCATTAGATATTATTACACGAGTAACTTTTCGTAATGGTTTTAGAGAATTATTTTGTGCGATACTCGTGCTACCATAGCTAATGGATCTATTTTCATCTTTAAAAACTTTGTATTTTGTTTCCCTTTTCTTGTTGAAAATTCTGGGCATACTTATACTTTAACATTTTGATTATTAATTCATTTTTTAAGCAAATATTAAATATTGTAAGTGAACTAATATATTATACTTCTTTGTACACATACATACCCAATCACAATTCCATTTGATATCTTGCATTACTAACTTCAATCTTGAAAAATAGTACCGAGTACTAGCCATAATACAAGGAGATAAAAATATGTAACATTAGCACGAGTGCAGTAAGACAAGTTGTTTAAAGCCTTGATTTTTATTCAGATACCACCGATCAAGATTATATATCAACTACTACTTTCTGATGCTTATTGAATCAAATTATTAGGAACCCTAATTTAGAGGGTTATAGTAGCCTATTTTACTTAAACTCAGTATATCTTACAGAGAGATACTCGTGCGGGTAATGTGTGTGCTGATTTGATGTTAATCAAAATAAGAAGTTTCTTCCTCTGAATCTTGTAATTTGTTATGCTGTTTAAATTACTTAATTATTTAAATCATTAGCCTATGAACAATAAATGAAGATATATTGATTGAACACATGACAAAAAATTAAAAACATGATTGACATCTTGATAAAATTTGATGATGAATATGATCTTTCAAATCTTGATTGGTATTGTTAAACTTATTTTTATTTTTCCTAGGGAATAGAAAAGGAAACTTCTCCATTTCAGTAAAAAGGAAAAAAGAAGTAAACTGAACCTTTTTAATGTAGAATAAAGGTCAATTAGATATTATTGCATGAGTACCTTTTCGTAATATTTTATGAAGAATATTTTGTGCAAGACTCGTGCTACCATATCTAATAGAGCTATTTTCGTTGAGGATGATACAGTTACTCTCCTCAAGGTTCGGTTATACTTGATGGACAACTCTTCAAGTTCTAGGAATTTAGCATGAAAGTTGAAGAAAAAATCATCCTGTATTCTATAAAAATCCAATGATAATCTCCTCAGATTTTGGTTATCAGAATAGTTCATACCAATTAGGTGTTCTCTAAAGCTACCATGACCACAGGTTAGAGATTCCAAGGCTGCTACTGCATTCTGTTAAAAAAATTTGATGATGATTTAATTGAATGCTGAGTCGCTTTAGATTGCAATGATCATAAACTAAAAAATTATATTCAGAATACTCCGAAGCACAGTAACGAATCTTCAGGTTCACAATATTAGAGCAACCCTGATATACCCCTCAAACACCCCCTCACCATAAGTACAAGTTTCAGAGCAAGTCATTTAAGATTATGCCACTATGCTCCCCTACCTGCAAACAACAACCGCTTGATCTTAATACCTGGAATAAATTAATTCTACTAAAATCTCTTGGTTTAGAAAAGTTTTCGTTCATTTAGATATCAAGCCTCCTCAAAATTCTTTTAAACGGAAATTTGATACATTGATAACTACAAGTTAGAGATTCCAATGCTAGTACTGCATTCAGTTCAAAAGTTTGATGAACGTTTAACTGAATGTTGAGTCGCTTTAGACTGTAATGATAAAATATTTGGAAATTTTATTCAGGATACTCCTAATAACAATAACGAATCTTCAGATTTCAAAATTAGGGCAACCCCTGATTACACCCTCTCAACCATAAGTACAGGTTTTCGAGTGAGACGTTTAAGATTATGCCACTATACTCCCCCTACCCGTAAACGACATCAGCTTAAACCTAACTTCTCTAATGAAGGAATCTACAAACCCCTCTAGGTATAGAGCAGTATTCGTTCATTGAGATATCAAGCCTCCTCAAACTTCTTTTAAAAGGAAATTTGATACATTATTAATATGCATCTAGGAATCATAACAAACATTCGTCATGAAGGTAAAATAAAAGAGCTATTTTCATCTTTAAAACATTGTGTTTTGCTTCCCTTTTCATATTGAAAATTTGTGCAATACTTGTACTTTTAACATTTAGAGCATTAAGTCATTTTTAAGAAAATATTAACTATTGTAAGTGAATTGATATAATCTAATTGTTGTACATATACAGACCCAATCACAATTATATTTGATGTCATGAATTACTAACTCCATTCTTGAAAAAATAAATGCCCTGTGCTAGACATAATACAAGGAGAAAGAAATAAGAAACAATAGCACGAGTGTAGTAAAACAAATTGTTAAAAGCATTGATTTTTCTTCAAATTTCATCGATCAAAATTATATATCAAGTACTAATTGCAAGATCTTATTAAAAGAAATTACTAGGAACCCTTATTTAGAGGGTTAAGAAGCCTAAAATTTTCACTTACATTTAGAAAATTTTACATAGCGATACTCGTGAAGGTAATGTGTGTGCATATTTTAATGTTAATCAATATGAGAAGTTTCTTAATCTAATTCTGATTATTTTTCATGTTACTAAAATTAATTATTTATTTAAATAATTGACCTATTAACAATATATGAAAATATAAATTAAGATATATTGACTGAACACATGCACAAACTAAATGAACATGATCGACACCTAGATAAAATTTGGTGTTGAATATAAGCTTTCAAATCTTGATTAGTATTGTTAAATTTAATTTATTTTTAACAAGAAATAAAAAAGGAAACTTAACCATTTTAGTAAAGATGATGAAAAAGTAAATTGAACCTTTTTAATGCAAAATAAAGCTCTATTAGATATTATTGCACGAGTACCTTTTCGTAATATTTTTCGATGAATAATCTATGCGATACTCATGCTGCCATATCTAATAGAGCTATTTTCATCTTTCAAAACATTCTATTTATTTTCCTTTTTATGTTAAAATTTTGGGTCGAATTATACTTTAACATTTTGAGCATTAAGTCATTTTTGAGAAAATATTAAATATTGTAAGTGAACTGATATAATCTACTTGTTGTACAAACACATACCCAATCATAATTGTATTTTATGTATTGCATTACAAAATCCAATCTTTTGAAGTAAGTGCCTAGTGCTAGACATAATACAAGGACAAAAAAAAAGTGACAATAGCACAAGTGTTGTAAAATAAAAAAAATTAAAACGCTGGTTTTTCTTCAGATTTCCTCGATCAAGATTATATATCAACTACTACTTGCTAGATCTTATCCAAAAAAATTACTAGGAACCCTTTTTTAGAGTGTTAGAAGCCTAAAATTATTTTACTTACATTTAGCGAATTTTACAGAGCGATACTCCTGCGGGTAACGATGTTAATCAATATGATAAGTTTCCTAAATTGGTTCTGATTATTTGTAATGTTATTCAAATTAATTAATTATTTAATTCATTAACATGTTAATAATATATGAAAATATAAATTAAGATATATTGACTGAACACATGAAACAAACTAAATGAACACGGTCGAAATCTCGATAAAATTTGATGTTCAATATTAGCTTTCAAATCAAGGTTGGTATTTTTAAATTTATTTTAATTTTTAATAAGAATTAGAAAATGAAAAATTAACCATTATAGTAAAGAGAACGAAAAAGTAAGCTGAACCTTCTTGATGAGGAATAAAGGCCCATTAGATATTATTGCACGAGTACATTTTCGTAATCTTTTTCGATAAATATTTTGTGCGATACTCGTGCTGCCATATCTAATGGAGCTATTTTGCTCTATAAAAAAACATTGTATTTTGTTTCCCTTTTCATGTTCAAAATTTTGGGCATAATTATGCTTGAACATTCTGAGCATTCAATCATTTTAAAATAAATATTAAATATTGTAAGTGAACTGATATGCATACCCAATCCGAATTATATTTGATGTACTGCATTACTAACTCCAATCTTTAAAAATAAGTACCTAGTGCTAGACACAATACAAGGAGAAAAATAATAAGTAACAATAGCATAAGTGTAGTAAAACAAATAGTTTGAAGTGCTGATTTTTCTTCAAACTTCATTGATCAAGATTATATATCAACTACTATTTGCTTGATCTTATCTAAAACAATTATTAGGAATCCTTATTTACAGGGTTTTAGAAGTTTAAATTTTTTTTGCTTACACTTAGCAAATTTTACGAAGACATACTCGTGCGAGTAATGTGTGTGCGAACTTTGATGTTAATCAATTCGAGAAGTTTCTTAATATGACTTTGTTTATTTGTAATCTTATACAAATTAATTAATTATTTAATTCATTTACTTATTAACAATACATGAAAATATAAATTAAGATATATTGACTGAACATATGACACAAACTAAATGAACATAATCGACATCTCTATAAAATTTAATGTTGAATTTGTTAAATTTCTTTTTATTTTTAATTAAAATTTTTAAAAAGGAAACTTAACCATTTTAGCAAAGAGAGAGAAAAAATAAACTGAACCTTTTTAATGCAAAATAAATGTCCATTAGATATTAATACATGAGTACCTTTTTCTAGTGTTATTCGAAGAATATTTTGTGCGATACTCATGCTTCCATATCTAATGGAGCTATTTACATCTTTAAAAACATTGTATTTTGTTTCGCTTTTCATGTTGAAAATTATTGGGCATACATATACTTTAACATTTGGGTAAAGTGCGTTTTTAACCCTATCAGTTAGTTGAAAGTGCATAAATGACCCAGTAAAATCTGAAAGTGCAAAATTGACCCTATGTTTTGGTCAAAAGTGCCAATTTAACCAGAAATGACCATTACACCCTTTGGGAAAAAAGAATATTTTAGAAAATATAAAAATATAAAATTACCCTCCCTAAAATAAGCAGTCAACGTGTTCAACGCTAATCAACGGTGGTCAACGCTGGTCAATGCCGGTCAACACCGGTCAACGGTGGTGAATGGTGGTCAAACGGGTTAATCAATACTTTTATGAA
>JAULKJ010299560.1:0-20527 GCA_032355405.1 Rubia balearica | reverse complement strand
ACAGATAATGGTCCTAAAAAGTCTTGGAGAAAATGGGATGCAATTTGCTACCCCACTGACCAAAATGGTTTAGGGCTTATATCTCTCTATACAATAATCCAAGCTTGTTCCTGCAAGTTGTGGTGGAAATATCAGATAGGGGAAACTCCTTGGTCTAAATTTATTAGATCTCTCCCAATCTCTGTTAGGAAATCAAAGGTTTGGAAAAGGATATGCAAAATTAATCCTTTTGCAGAATCCAACACCAGAGTCATTCATGGGGTGGGGTCCTGTAATTTTTGGGATTCAAATTAGACTGATTTTGGCCCTTTAATTGATTATTTTACTCCTCCAGTACAATACCAGGACTATACTGTGGCTCAATTCATGGATAGGAAACAGGAAATGCTTACTTTAATAAACCATGCCCTACCTGATCTGATCACTGCATTTTTGCAGTCAGAGCCTCTCCATCCACATAGACCTGATAGGCTCATTTGGAAACCTGATATCTGTGGCTCTTTTAATTTTAAATCTGCATATGATACACTCGGGCTTCCTAAGGCCATACTATTTGTGCTTACAAAGATATGGTCCTCTCATTTGCAAAAGAAAATATCAGTGTTTATGTGGAGACTTATAAATGCCCTTCTCCCCTTTGATGATGTATTGTCATATTTTGGTTTTAATCTGCCATCTAAGTGTTGTTTCTGTCTCCATTCAGACTCATTGCAACACTTTTTTAATGAATGTGACATTGCAAAATCTGTCTTGAATGAAATGCACAGGTTTAGTGGGATTGCAATTTTACAATGTGACTCTTTATGGGATAGACTAGCCACTCTATGGTCCTCAAATGGTCTTTCCAAATTCCACACCAAACTGATTCACACTTTCCCAGTTTTGGTTTGCTGGACACTTTGGAAAGCAAGAAACAAATGCCTTTTTGAAAATGTTACTCCCAGGGTTGAAGTGCTAATAAAGGAAATTAAGGAGGCTACTTATTACCATTTTGCAGCCTTCCCTGCTTACAGTACTAACCCTGTAGATATTGACCTAGCTTCAAATGGCTACATCCCTCTGTTCAGACCACCTCCTAAGCCAAAAATTTCTGTTGTGATTTGGGAAGCACCTTTTACAGGTTATTGTCTTAATGTAGATGCTTCTTGGGATCAATCCAAGAAAGTGGGTTTGTCTTGTATCATTAGAAATCCATGGGGGAATATGGTGGCAGCAATGGGTAAATTTGTTGAGGCAAATACCCCTCTCCATGCTGAAATTATGGCCATTGAGACTGGGATCAAATGGGCTGAATCCATTGGTATTCAGATATCATATATCCAATCTGACTGCTTTCAAGCAGTCAACATGATCCTTAATCCAACAAAAAGGCATTGGATCTTCCTCAAAACCCTTGACTATATTCATAGTCTCCTTGGTCAGAAAAATTTGTCACATATTCTTAGGGAAGCAAATCAGCCTGCTGATGACCTTGCAAAGCATACTAAACTCCTCCAATGCAGCAAAACATATCAATGGTACTCTCTCCCCCATAGAACAAGGGGCCTCATCTCACTGGATAAATTTCATCTTCCTACAGTGAGAATAGGCCATCTTTTAGAGGCATCATACTGCTGATGTTTTGGTTCCTTCTATTTTTACAGGTCATACAGCTGCTCTGGAAAGGCTCATTCACAAGGGAGAAAATATGGCATCAACAATATGCCTCTGTCTACACATTTTATGAAGCAGTGCACAAATTTATTCTACAAATGCAGCCAAGATTAATACTCCATCATTTCATCACTGCAACAGAGTTTGCTTCACGGATGTTGCAGCTTCACTGCACCAGAAAAGGCACCCTCACTATAGCAACTTTTTTTGGATCTCCATATGCCCGAATGGCCACTTGGTTTTTGTATAAAATTGTACATTCCTATCTCATAACTTCACTAGTTAACTCCTCAACCTCTTGACATACTTGTGTTTCATCTTTGATGATTCGCTAATCGGCTAGGGGGTTGTAAGGATTCTAGTGGGGATCTGCTTCATAGGAAATCTACTAGTCATATTCTATATTCTTTTGGAAGCAAATGTTTTGCTTCATAACCATAGGCCTACATCTACATGATGTCTTGTAACAAACTTAGCCTTTGGCTTCTTCTCAATTTTTGTTCTGTCTTTCTTTTAAAGGTTCGGGGAAATCGAATAAAATTTCCCTCCATCCAGGGATGGTTTAATTTTTAAAAAAAAACTAACCTTACATGGTACCGGTAGAATAGGACATTTGATTTAAGGAGAAACCATGAAGACCACAATCATAAAAATTGGCGATGCCATGATTATTCATAAAAAGGGATGTAAAAGAGCCGATGTTGGAGTGTGTTGACAATGGCCTACCTGAATGCTTCTCTGTGTTGGATTACTTGCGCATCGTTGATGTTCATAATATGAACATTTTACACTTGAATTTGACATGTGTGTTTTCACAATTTTTATGACCTTATTAAAGTGAATTTATATTTCCTTAAATATCTAAAATAATAATATAGTAAGAAAGTAAGGGGTCGAATCCAGGGAAATGATTTATTTTATCTCATAGCAAGAGAGAATATTTAACCAATCAAATAACCAAAGGGTTTTTTTGAAATATTTGTTATTAACCAACTATTAAAAACAATAATAAAATAAGCATTACATCAAGATTATAAAAATAAATAAATAAAAGTTCATCAAATAATATCCACAATCAGTATCAAAGGTTGATTACAGATAACTATTATTGTTATAATTTACATCAAATATAATTACCAAACAAAAAGACCATGATAATATTAATTATTAATTGCTTCCACCAAACAGCCAAGACTCAATTCGCAATAGGAATAAGCCCAAAGAATATATATATATATATATATATAAAAGATACATGCAATAATAACACTAGACTTATATATGTGAATATTATCAAGAAATCAGTTCTATTTCACAATCAACAAAAGTCATAAAACATACGGTCATGTAATTAAAAAAAATTGACATTAATATATCTGATGATTAAAGCACATAAATCATAGCAATATGAATAATATCAATTAACCTAGATGATCAGATGACCCGCCCTCTCCTGGCGCCGCTAATTAATGAACCACGGGAGATCCACCAATTGTATTGTGAGGAGGACTGTTAAGGATCAAAGATAGAGATTTGTTTTGCTGCTCCCATTCCTACTACTATACTACCAAGATTGGTAGACAGCGACCAGTAATGGGAAGGCCATAGAGATGTTAGGAATCTCATAATCGACTATACAAAATCGTGATCGGGTCGTCAATCTGATCACGTGTTAGGAACAATTAGTGTTAGTAAACAAGTATTGGGGGAGGGGTCATGCTAAATCTACAAACATGCAAATTGATCATCAGAATAAACTATATAAACTAGCATTTGGGGAATATGTAACATGATTAATGCTATTTCGATCCCTGATTTATCACATATAAGAACTATGAACCTATTCTAGTGTTTGTGACACGTAGTACAAACGATGGTCAAAACTTCCCCCTATCTGTCATATAAGACATCGCATATAAAATTTTCTATCCACCTCGCCTTCACAACTAGGAGAGTGCAACTACGGCAATGGCTCATTATGCAGGTATGATTCTCCTCCATGCGATTAAGTGCCGAGCGGAACACTACGAACACTCTACCCCTAGACCTACAAAAGCAAAGGAAGTAGGCATCTTATCGATGGCTCTTGGATCACAAAATTAATCCTAGCTTGCTACTTTAGCTATACCTACCCGTAAACCTTCGGACCAACTCTTCGTCTTACTAGTGCATGGTCAATCATAATGTTAACAACGGCAATTTACATGCACACACTCACGTGGATCCGGAACCATTGTTACCGCAAGTGCATCTAGGTTTCCCTCCCCGAGGGGTATCAATAGTGCAACAACATGAAAGTAAACTTTGGTGTGTGCTAACTAAGTGTGACAATCATGCAATTAACAAGAATACTAAGAGCAAGGCAACATAATATCACAAAACACATAGAAATAGGTAGATCTAAGAAATTTCACAAAATAGACATTAATACATAAATACAAATACTATCCCCAAGTTAATTAACTAATTCCTAAAAATATATCCATGGAAAAATTGAGTTAAATGCCATAGATCTAGGAAAATAAGAGAAAGAAAAAATAGAAGGAAAAGAGAAGGAAAAGAGTCTCACCTCCGCAACTAGGAGAGTGCAACAATAGCAATGGCTCATTTTGAGGGTCTAATTCTCCCCCGTGCGATTAAGTCCCAGGAAAAATACTATGAACGCTCTACCCCTAGGCCTACAAAGGCAAAGGAATTAGGCATCTTATCGATGGCTCTAGTATCACAAAAATTAACCTAGCTTGCTAATTTAGGTATCTCTACCCATAACCCATCAGACCAACTCATCGGCTTACAAGTGCATGGTCAACCGTAATGTTAGCAATGGCAACCTACGTGCACACACCCACGTGGATCCAGACCCTTCATTACCCCAAGCGCATCCAGGTTTCCCTCTCTGGGGGATATCAATAATGCAACAACATGAAATTATACTTTGGTGTGTGCTAACTAAGTGTGACAATCATGCAATTCACAAGAATATTCAGAACAAACCAACATAATATCACAAAACACATAGAAATAGGTAGATCTAAGAAATCTCACAAAATAGACTTTAATAAATGAATACAAATATAATTCCCAATTTAATTAAGTACTCCATAAAAATATATCCATGGAAAAAATTGAGTTAAATGCCATGGATCTAGGAAAATAAGGAAAAGAAAAAAAAAGAAAAGAGAAGGAAAAAAGAAGAAGTACTCTAGAGAGAGAGAAATGTTCACATCATTCTACCTAGAGACAGAAATAAAATTTACGTTATGCCTACTTAGTTAACCATAGAAGACTAAAGGCTCCTATATACAGAAGTAGGGAATTGGGCTTTGAAAAAGACCCAAAATGGGCCAAAAACCTTAGCAGCCGCAACCGGCACGGCCTGTGGTATCTGGCATGGTCCATTCCAAGCTGGAGTGGGTCACTCGGCCTGGCATGGCCCATGGCCTTCTGCAGGCATGGCTTACTTGCTGTGGCACGAGCCGTGAGCCTCGTGATGGCAGCCTGTGTCGTCTGGCACGGACCGACTGGAGCTCCATTTTGATGCCTCTGAGTGCACATCCCATGTCGTTTGGCGTGGGCCATTGGCTGAAACCTCATTTTCTCTGTAACATATCACGGGTCGTGTCATTATTCACACCCATGGCCTGGTTTTTGCATTAATGATTTGAAATGATGCGGAACGTTTGAAACGGAACAGTTTGCACCCATACTTTTTTGTTCGTGCTTGGGCCTCTGGCGCGGTCTGTTCTTAGCACCCTTGTCACAGACCGTGCTAGGTGACCTTCGTGCTGGTTTGGCTAGCCTTGTACCAGCCCTCGTGCTGGCCTTGGCTGGTTCGTGATGGCCCTGTTCGGCTCATGTTGGTCTATTTGATTCAATCAGACCCTACTTGATTTCATTGAAATTGATTGAGTCTTCTTTGGAAGAAGTGGTTTGGACTGATAATGGTTGTTCAACATTAAGCCATTCTATTCTTTTAGCCAATTTTTGTCCCGAAAACATCAGATGGTAGTTGCCTGAACTAAGTTCAATAAAATCTTCCTGTGGTTTGTTAAGATTAAGGTTTTGAACCTTTATGTTTTGATTAGTGGGAGAGGAAATAGATTCATTTTCCTGGGTAGGTTTTGATGAGTTAGTCTGCTGATCAGTAGTTGGACACTCACAAACTGTATCCACATTGGATATTTGTTCTATTTGTGTACAATTGGCATTATCAGATTGTGGAATGATATTTTTAGTACTTTTTCCATTTGAACTAATAACAGCAGCAGAGTGTTCAAGCCAAGATAAATTTACAATGGGTGCAATAACATCAGAGTTTACAAAATCAGAATCCTTAGAAGAAGAAACAGTCAGAGCATTATTGCCAATTGAGATATGAATCAAGATTGTTCAGGAACATCTAAGTTTACAAAGGATGTAATAGCATTAACATTACTGGCATATATATTAACATTACTAACATCAACAATATTGATATCAACATTATTGGTATTCAGATTAAGGAGAGAAGATAGAACCTGCCCCTCATTACTAGTGGGAATATTTGTTTTGCTTAATGTCAGCATCCCAAAATCTGTGTTGTAAGCATCAACACCATTGAGATCAGCTAAGATTTTATTTTTGATTGATTTGGGACCTTTAACCCTCCATTTCCTGAATCATTAGGTACCTGTTGGCCAAAGTTAGTTTTTCCTCTCATCACAGGAACATAAACTTTTTTAGAAATTGAAATACCAGAAGAAGCCTTGCCCCCATTACCTGCAGACCCTCTATGTACATCATTAGGGTAATGCAAGGATTTTACCTGAGTCTTGGTTTGGAGGGCTATTTTCTTTTGATCTCCAGGCATTGAGTGATGTTCTAGTTTAATCTGATTTGCAGACCGAAGAAACGTAACCAACCTTTAAACACTTGGAGCAATATACCGGTAGACCATCATAGTCAATGTATTGCCAAAAACTAGAACCCCTATATTCAATCCAAACTCTTTCTCATAGAGGCTTGGTGATATCAATCTCCACACAGATCTTAGTAACATGGAGGCGCGTTCTATTCAATGTGTCCATGTCTACATTTATTTGAGTACAAATGAAAATACCAATAGAAATTATTGCCCATTGATCAAAAAAACTGTTGTGGAAAACCGTATAGCACAATCCAGATCGGGGAAATTGGTGAATCGGTGTTGGGATCAAAATGAGAAGTCCACTTCATCATATGGATCCAATAGGCGCCAAAGTTCCAGATCTTGTGGAGGCATCATCTGTAGTAATCATCAGGTTGATTGAAATGGATTATGACTTGTCTGTTGTCAAGCAGATTGATGTCCTTATAGCCCTTGAAACCATAGTTCTTAAAACCCTTCTTTGGCTTTTCCATTTGAGACCTACTTCGTGAGAACTTCCCTACAAGATTCCAGTGAAGTGGTGCTTCGAGGAGATCGCATTCCGCATCAAAAAATTCAGTCATGGTTCACCAAGGTGATCGAATTTTTTTTTTGGATTGAATGGGGCTATAGTAGGTTTAAGAGCATCAGTGAGAGTATGGTTTAGCATTTGGTCATAGGAGAAGGGGGGCGCTCTTTTTGGTTCCTCCATCTCGTGGGAGCCGGTAGAAACGATGGCGGAAAATCTAGAAAGGAGGGAGGAGATTTCGAGATTTGTGGACGAATACAAGGAATGACACTAAATTTCAGAAAATAAAAAAAAACATTACATTATCAAAATGTCTAAAATATGGTATCATTTTCGAAATTAAATGATGTTTGTTTGCTACCACATTCAAAATCGGAATCAGACTCGATGTCGTAGCTCGGACTTCCAATGTGATTCTCGATACCGGAACAACAATTGCACAGTACTATCATGATTATGGAATATCGAGAGGAGCTCTTATATCTGATGGCAATCCAATCACATGTCTAAGTTCGAAACGAAAAACGACGTTAAAAAACCGAACCACGAAAAATCGTTCTACCATGGCTGGGCAAACAACAACATCTGATAATCGCCGTTAATTCAACCCTGGGGTTCAACGGTAGTTCTAAGGATAATGGTTTGGAACCGTTGTTCATTAAGTGCTTTAACTAGTATTAATGGCTTCATTCTGCATTAGTGTGGATTTTTCTTTTTTCGGAAACCATTCATTCAAAGATGCTGAGAAAATGCCCAACAATGATTACAATGAGTGAAATTGACATCCAACCTAACTAGCCTTTAGCGATTCAATAAAATTTTAACATCATTCTCGGGGATATTAACTCGCTTCAGATGAAAATCATTGCCACTTGGCAAAGTGGAGCGTATCACGCATCTGTATCACTACGCCAAATAGTGATATTCAGCTGTAACACCATTTGATCCAAAACACTATCTATGTTTTCTAAACTGTAAACACCATGAAAAACATAGATCGAGAACGGAACTCCTGATAGAAAAATACAAACAAAATTACAAATACACGATCTGCAAAACCTGATTGGACAAAACACATCAACATTAACAATTAGATTGAATTATCATTATGAACACATCAATCTAATCTATCATGTCAAAGGACAATACTAATGTATGGAAAAAATCCATACTTATTCAATAACATAAATATTAAATAAAAAATTAATTAAAAAACTACTGTTTCCCCATCTCCCCATGCATTAGTGTGGACTTTCTAGTGCTGACTACATTTTGTGTACACACAGGTGATGTACAATGATGCAATTTTTTATGGATCTTGGGAACCAATGAACCTTCATTTACAGCTGATGCTGCTTCTCTGGACTTTATCTGCTCATAACTGGAACAATACTCGATCTCTTGTGCAATAATGCTACTTCTGCATTGCACTCGAGAAGATCAGATGACCACCTCCAATGGGACAACAACGCCAACTCAAGGGTGTTAACTAGTTCATAACTAGGCTTTTGAAATACTTTTCAAAGTATATATATAGAAGTTACAAAGTTTGCATTTGAAGTCTGTCCAATCCAAGATCGACACGGGGGGTGGAGTTCTTATGGTTGGAAACACTTCAATGACAACTTTGCACTAATCTTGGACAACTTTGTAATTATACTCTTCATCATACTTTCTTTTTGGGATTGGGGCACCTAATATATGCCCTCCATCTCGTGGATGGTTTAACTTTAAAAAAACATTGTCAACAAATATCACAATTTAAGAGAAAAAGTTGAAGAAATGTAGCACTCTTAAGCTTAGGAAGATGAATTAGCAGAAACTACAAAAATTCCTAACTCGAATCACTCTAAATTTTGGAATCCCCAAATTTTAGGGTTTCGTGTTCTTGGAACAATTTAGATCGATTTAGGGTGAAATGGGTTGGAATTCGTATGGATATTGGGTCGGAGAATATTTCAACTGGTTTAAATGATTTTTTCCGGCAGGATTTGGTGGCTGGGAGGTGGAGAGACGGTGGAGAATGACGGCGAAGAAGAAATGGGATGGAAAAAATGAAGGGTTCTGCCTGTAATATTTTTATACACCCAATGTTACGCTTGCAATGGATTTGTTGTGAGTCATGACGCTGGGCATAGAAGTATATGAATAGTCAACCCAGAGTAGCGCTCGTGACAAATACTGAGTCGCGACTCGCGATGGCTCTGTCGAATCGTGAATGTTTGGACCTGGATGTTGCAAAATGGCCAGATTCTTCTGATTTCTATCATGACTCATAATGCCTCTGTCACGACTCACCACGTCTCTATTGCAATCGCGAATGTTTAGACCTCGAAGTTGCAAATTTGAGAATTATTACGTGATTTCCATCGCGATCGTGACATGTCTTTCGTGAATCGCCACTAAAAGGGACTGGGAGTTGTAAAAATGCTTTGTTCGTAGCAACTCGTAATGTATTTGTCATGAATCACGATAGATCTATCGTGACTCGGGCAAGATCTCTCGCGATTGTGACACAGGGTTTCTCACTCTTAAAACACATTCGAAACATACCAACTTCCAAGCCTATCCCCCCTTCTCATTTCCTTCTTGATCCCTTCAATTTCCTGCAAAATCTTATCAAAACACCATTTTGAAAAGAACAATGCAAATTAATGGAATTACTCAAAACAGCTTAAATTGAAATAACATCAACGGAGAGGTGACAATCCGGATGTTCAAAACCAAATTTATTTAACATCGTTGGCACGACTTACCTCCCTTCTTGGAGTTTACCCACATGGACCAGAAATATTGGTTTCCTTTCCTCTATCCAGCACAAAACATGTGGGATCCACATCATCCTCGATAAAAAATTTCCGCACATAGCTTAATGCCTCCTCATGTTCTCTCAATATTTGTAGTGGCTTACCTAGTTGGTCCATGGAAATCTCAATTGAATGAGTATCTGGGGGTTTCTCTCCTTCCCCAAGAGATGAGCATTTAAGAATTCCAGGTGGTAGTTTGCACTATTACATCGAAATCTTCTTACGAGAAGGAGGTAAACCCACCTTTATAGGCTTTACCTTGGACATACGGAGGGTGTTGGAAGTTTTTTTCCCACGAGATTGTTCACTATTGTTGTTTTCTTTCAAATTAGTACTAACAACATTTGCAATAAAAGCATTATCTATGGCAATATTTGAGGAACTACCATTATATGGTTCAAAAACATGTTGTTTTATATCATTGTTAACATTAATGGCCTGAAAAGAATGATATCTACTAGGAGAATCAATAGAAGTGTGAGTGTTAAATTTCACCTTCCTCCCATTAAATTTCATGGTTAATATTCCATTATTCACATTAATCACTGTCCTTGATGTTTTCAAAAATGGCCTTCCTAACAAAATAGGTATGAAATGACTATAATTCTCCATATCAAGGACATAAAAATCTACAGGGAAAGTTAAAGAATCCAGTTTCACTAACACATTTTTCACTATAACTTTTGGGTATGTGCTAGAATGATTAGCTAGTTGGATAATAATCCCCGTTTTGTGAAAAGTTCCTAAATCTAGACTTTCATACAAAGCAAATGGAATCACATTAATGGAAGCGCCTAAGTATAGCATGGCCTTGTCAACACATTTCCCTCCTATCTCAAAAGGAATCGTTAACATTCCTGGATCATAGCATTTAAGAGGTAACTTCTCATAAAAAATGAATGAGACACATTCACTATTTCCCACTCTTCCTTTTGCTTTGCAATTTCTATTTCCTATTGATAGTACACAACTCTTTGAGGAATTTAGTATATCTTGGAATATTATTTATAGCATTCAAAGTGGAATGTTTACCTCCCATTTACGAAAGACTTCGTAGATATCCTTGTTGTCCTCCTTGGTCCTCATGTCCTTCAAGGCCTCCGGGAATGGTGGTTCCGGCTCATGGATAGAGATCTCCACCCCTTTGAATCTCTTACGAGGATTTAATAACGTTTTAACATTTGACCCCGACCTAGGCACGGAGATCTCCACCTCAATTTCTTCCCTCTCATCCATCTTCTCATTGGCTAACTCCTCAGCCTTTTTCTCAACATCTTCTTCCTTTTCAAACACCTTCTCCACATCAACCATGCCTTGGGGTATTTTCACTTTATTTCCACTTCTCAATGATATGGAACTAACATTTGAACTAGGGTTAAGCTCCGGTTGAGATGGAAGCTTTCCTGAATCTCTTGCATCCATTTGATTCCAGATTTTAGCCATTTGGCTCACTTAAGTGTCTAGATTTTTTATTATAGAATCAGTTTTTTCTTCATGCTTCTCCGTCTTATCCGCGCATATTGTCAACTTTCCAATGTCTTGCATGATTTCCTCCCTTGACATCCCCAAACTTTCACCTTGATTGTGGGGCTCATCAATAAGCCTTTGGTAATGCAGTTGTAATGACCGATATTGTTGTTGAGGATGAGGATAAGGTTGAACATTTTTGGCTTCCTTGTGCATTCCTATATTGTAGATTTGGGTGGACTTGGTTAGCGTATTGTAAGGCTGGTTTTGGTAACCTCCTCCTCCTTGATAACCTTGATATCCTTAGTACCTTGATTTTGGTACCCTTGGCCTCCTTGATACCCCATAGCACTTACCTCCTCCACATAATCTTCTTGCAAAGTTGGACATGAATCCATTGGATGTGGAAAAGAACAAATCTCGTAAGACTTTACATGATGTTTTGATCTGGATTGAGTCATCAACGCCTTGACCATAGAAGTAAGATTCGATACTTGGTCTTTAAGCTTGCCATGGTTAGAAGAAGCACTTACATTTTTAGGACTTTTCCTTCTTAAATCGGCTCTCGAGCTAAAGTTTCTTGACTCTTAAGCTAGCTCCTCGTAAAGCTCCATAGCTTTCCCAAAGGACTTGGTCCCAAGAGAACCACCACAAGCTCCCCTCACTAGCCTTTGATCTTGATCAAGAATACTATTGTAGAAGTAGTAGACTATATCCCCATCCGAATACCCATGACACGGACAATTAGAAAGAAGCTTTTTGAACCTCTCCAAAAAGTCATAGAAGGACTCCTCATGCCATTGGATGATGTTGCTAACATCCTTCTTCAAAATTACGGACTTTAAAGTCGGGAAGTATTTTGAGAGAAATTTATTCTTCAACTCAATCCATGAGGTAATGATCCCGGGTGGAATGTAATGGAGCCAATCGCTTACGGCATCTCACAATGAGAAAGGGAAGGCCTTCAACATATATATGTTCTTATTACTCCATCGGGAAGCATCCTAATACAAACCATATGGAAATCAAGGAGATGTTGGTTGGATCTTCCCTTTGCCTACCAAGGAAGGATGGTAGCATGTATCAATCCGGACATCAACTCAAAATTACCATTAGCTGTAACTGTCAGATATAAGATGCACATTGGTTGGTTCTCTAGATTGGGAGCCATAACCTTCCGCATTGGAATTTGCCTCACCGGGATGTTCCTCCCTTGAAGAGGAGGGTGTTGAGGTACTCCACCCAAACGTTCACCTTCTTGCTCCTTGTGATGATCCATTGAGGTAGAAGATGTCACAAAATGGTCACTTGGAGGGTTGGTATTCACACTTTCCAAAGAAAGCCTCCTAGCCCTTTTCAAGTTCAACTCTAACTCGGGGTCGTAGTGTAGGGGTTCTCGTGAAGAAGATCGAGTACGAACCATAAACCAAGAACTCAAACAATACATCTCTGAGCCAAAAAAAGATCAAATAAAACCAAATACAAGTAAACTAACAAAGATTCACAACTAGCACATATTCCTAGATAACATGCTCAAACACTTAAAAATATAAGCCTTATCCCCGGCAGCGGAGCTATTTGGGAGATCATCGTCGTACCTCTCAAAGATACTATTTTAAGCCCTAAAGTTCTCTTAACTACAAGTAAGTAGGTAATGACAAGTTGGGGTCATCCAAAGAGAAAATGGATTTTTAAGCATTTGCTCATATAATGGTAAATACTACGTTAGATATAAACTTATGCATATATATAAAAGCACATAAAGAGGGGGTATTTTGGATTGGTTTTTCTAAGTTATAAATTTAAAGACAAGTTAAACTACCAAACCATGTAAATCGAATAATTAAGCAACAATCATTAAAATGGGGTTAAACACGAATTACGGGATTTGGGGGGCAATTGACTTATACTTCAAATACTTTTATATATTATTGAACATATAAACTATTCAACACTTTTACTATTTGTTGTGAAGATAAATATTCTACCCTTCTTTTATAGTAGTTTACAAGAGTGAATTCGTCATCTCTCGCTAAACCTCACTAATGACCCCTTTAGTTGTTCAACACCTAATGGTATCCAATTAATGGCATTAAGTACAAAGAATCAGCCAGCTTGGTAACACTTATAAACACTACGCTGTGTCAAAACATTGAACCAATTCATGCATTTATACAATATTAGTCAAGAACGTTCAACGTTCATAAACCTCTCTCATTTGTAACACAAAAAAAACATGACAAAGAATTCGAAATTATCATATTTATCTAGCATTCATCAAATAATCTACGACATTAGAAGATCAAACTCATACTCTTGGATTTCATATCAAAAGAAGGGAGAAATAGCTAATTTCTCCAAACAACCCAATTCAAGCATAATAAATACACAATAGCAAATCACTAAATAGCTTACATATAGATCTCAAGACATGGGCTTACAAGCCTTAATCAATTGCTCCCAAGGTTAAGCTTAGCTACAAGAGTTCATACTAATGAACAAAAGCAAATTAAACATGAATTCAAGATAAAACTAAAATGGAAAAGATGATAAATTAGGGTTTTAATGTTGCAGTATCAGGAGAGGAAGAATGAGGAAGGAGAAAATTAGTGAGTATTTATAGTACAAAAGGTCCAAAAAGGAAGTTTGGGCCGAGGACCACCGCGCTCGCAACATAAGCCTCGCGATCGCGATGGCCAGAGTACTCTTCCCTCACTTGTCTTCTTTTTAGTCCAAGTATAGTTATCTCCTCTTCCTTTCTTTGAGTCTTCAAAGGTTTTTCATTGTCTACAAAATGTAGTCTTCATGGCCTTCAAATCTTCACACAATTACCTTGTTTCACGAAATCCTTATTAAAAGTGATAAGAGTGATAAAGTCGCTCGTAACCCTAGTAATAGAATTTCAAGGTAAAATAGAATATCCAAATCACATAAACATACCAAAACGAGTGCAAAAGATTCAAAAATTACAGTATAATGTGGACATATCAAACCTCCCCACACTTGAACCTTACTCGTCCTCGAGTAAGAAAATATTCAAGAATACAAAGAAGTTCAAATGTCCCCATCCTATTTCTAATAATCCCCCAAATCAATACCTCCCACAACTCTCAATATCATAATTTCCCAAAAGTTTATATCACTCAAAACCTTTATTCCTGACTCTACCCAAATATACTACCCATCAATTCCCTATTCCATAGAAGCATTTCCTAATCCCGAATTGGCATTCCCCGAAATCCATTGGTATCAAGTGAAGAAAAAACTATACCAAATGTTCAAATACAAGCTTCACTTCATACCAACATATATATATATATACCCAAAAACGAAGTATACCGAGAATTAAGAATTTCATACCTTGCTTCAATATCCCGCTAACTTAACCTATCCCCAGAAGTGCCATGATGCTAGGCTACCTGATCATCTATGTATGAACCACAACCTTATGACTCCAACACTTGCAAATTAGTAGACAATAACAAAATTTCCTTTTTCTTTTTCTCTTTCTCTCATTTTTCCTAGGAACCCTTTCCGGTTTTCATCCTATCCGCACATCATGTTTCTTTTGGCTCACATCTCTCCCACATTTAGACTCTCATTTTTACCCAGGCCACCCTTTCGAGTTTTAGCTTATATGGCCCCCCAATGTTTCCTTAATTACACTCTCGGGTTTTCAACTTAGTGGGTTTTCTTTTTATTTTTTTTATAAAAAATTCCCTCAAAATTTTCAATTTAAAATAGCTAAATAGCTTCTGCATTTCAAAGCTGCTAAAGCATTCGAATACAGCATAATAGAGTATCCCAAAAACAATAAAACTATCCATAATGTCTATATTATCTTGAAAGAAAAACAATATAAAGCAAATCCAAAGTGTCTAGAAAACAAAAATCATCCAAAATAGAAATCATTCGAAGAAAAAACAAAAATCCTAAGAGAATATCAAGAAAATAGCTACTCCCTCCCCACACTTGAGTCTTACATTTCCCTAAATGTATCCAAGCTAGGGAAAATCACAATGTATATGAGAGTACATATCAAAGTAGGGGGGAATACGGAGAGTAAAATGCTCACATTCACTGATGTGAGGAAGAGCCACTATCTCTGTAACGCTACTGATAATGGGCCATCCATGCCTCATTCTTCTGATTGCTTTCCCTGCGCCTCGCTGCTCCAAGATTTGGTCCTGCGGTGTCACTAGCACGTGTCTGCATCTCCCACACTCTGGTTACGAGTTGGTCAATCTCGTCATCCATATCAAGAAAATTTCACTACACGTACATATTGTGGTCATGTCATGCATCCTGTAAAAGAAGTCTGTTGGTGGCTGATGAGGGTGTCTACGAGTGCTTTGATCCTCTGCATCGAGTCTGGCTGAGGGTGCTGTGGAGAAGGATGTGGCGACTGGTGCTGCATCGGATCATCCTACGGCTAATCCATAATAAAGGGTAGAGCACCCTCGTCAGAATAGATGAGGAGGTTGTTAAGCTCCGACAGAAATCCCTGTCTACATTCTTGATCTGGATCATTCACAAAATCAGTCACTGGTGTGTCCCACTCCAGCTTTGTATGCTGGGGTTGTGCAGACTTCATGAAAGGGACATATCCAGCCCCGTACAGCCAATGGAATGATCATGGATCTGTGGTGGTTTTGATAAAATGGAAGTTGACCATTCGGGTCAATGTGATGTGATAGGAGAGTCCTTGACCAGCCCGCTGAAGGCCATCAGGTACATCAATGCACAAATGCTCTGCCAATAGTGTGATCATGCCCCCAGCCGATATTTCCCCATTATCTTTCTTCACCTCCTCCAGGATCCTGGTAACCCACAAGTATGCCCATTCTCCGTATCCAATCCCCACACTGGTTAACTCCCACACAAATTGGATCTCATCATTCAGGACATTTGTCGCCTCAGCGCAACAGAATAGAGTGGTGGATAGAAGGCGGTGCATATACCGAAGTGCCAAATGAATGATTAGATTTTTCTTGTCCCTGACATTCCTCACCTTCCTGTTGATAGCGTGCCAGAAGAATAATCTCCCCCTCATAGTTGGTGTATGCCTCTCCGGATCAAGCCTCGCCTGGATCTCTGAACCATCCCTCCCAAAAGCTTCCTCGATATCCGAGAGACTCATCTCATATTAGCGGCCATTCAGGTGAAACTGAATGAGCCTCCTGCTAGGAACTCCATCTCTCGGTGTAAGCTCTGACCTTGGATAAGAACTCCAGGTTATATCTTCATAATGTGGGAGCTCTTCGTGACAAGAACCCTCTCATACCTCTTTTTTCGTGGAGGCATGAAATTGGCTCCCTCAGCTGAAGGGCCTCCAAAGTAGCTTCGTCAGTGAAACAAGTCTCATGGATCTTCCTCTATGATAAAACATCCCATTTCTCAACATATGCACCGGTGATCCGACGCAATCCCATGAATTTTTCTGGGAGAGGTAGTTGTGCAAGCTCTGCTACTGGCAGTGGAGGTGGAGGTGTGGCAGACGGACCTGCTCTCACTCTCTTCTTTGTGGCCATGTCTATTCAATACAGCAAACCACATCAGGCACACAGGGACAGGGAAATAAGAGATGCAATAATCACTTATGCAACACATAGCAATAATAACCCAAACATCATTATAGAAATTAGCAATTGTAATTAAAATGATATAGTCTATATACTACAATCATGAGAAAGTCGCTATAAAGATGCAAAATCCATATAAGTCCAAGTGCATATATTTCATTTCAATTTTTATACTAATTATACTATTCTAAAATAATAAAGCTATCTATCCTAAGCAAAGCTAAACCAAAGTCAAAATCTAGCCTAATTGAACTAACCTAATCAAGGAAAAACTAAAGCCCATTTTTATAATATCAGTCAAAAGTCAAAGTCACAATCAAAGTCACAGTCATTGACTAATCAAACCGTAAAGGCTAAGTCAAAATCATAGCCATTTACTATTCAAACCGTAAAGCTGAAGTCAAAATCACAGCCAAAATCACATGCTAAATCACAAAACCAACACCCCACATTATCAATATCAGTCCATCCAATGAACACATTCATAAAAATCACATTCACGAAAAATTCCTGGAATTTAGCTTATTCTCATGAATCACATTTTTAACGAGTATCACAATTCAAAAGAAAAACCTTCAAGAAATGTACGAATCATAACCTTTGGTAGATGAATTAGTCAAATCCACAAAATTCCTAAATTGAATCACTCTAAATTTTGAAATCCCAAAATTTTAGGGTTTCGTGTTCTTAGAACAATGTAGATCGATTCATGGTTAAATGGTTGAATTCGTATGGGTATTGGATTGGAGAAGATTCCGGCTAGTTTTAATGATGTTTTCCAGCCAGATTCGGTGGCTAGGAGGTGGAGGGATGGTGAAGAACGATGGTGGAGAAGAAATGGTATGGCAAAAATGACGGGTTCTGCCATAATTTTTTATACCCCCAGTGTTGCGCTTGCGATGGATGTGTCACGAGTCGCGATGCTGGGCATTGTGGTACATTAATAGTTAACCTAGACTCGCGCTCGCAACCGATATTGTCTTGGCTCGCGACAGGGCTTCCCGACTCGCAATGGTTCTGTCGTGATCGCGAATGTTTGGACCTGGAAGTTGCAAAATGGCCAAATTCTTCTAATTTCTGTCGCGATCGCGAGGGTCTTGTCGCGATTCATAACGATTTTTCACATCTCCTAATGCCTTTTTCACGATCGCAAATTTTTTGACCTGGAAGTTGCAAATTTGATATTTTTACCTGATTTCTATCTCGATCATGACAAGACTAGGAGTTGCAAAAATTCACATCTTCAAATCCACCGTTCTGAGTGTGTTGCCAGAATCCAATGATTTCCTATAATTCACTTTCTTCAAAAAAATCATGGTTCCCTTGGACATTAATCTTCAAGTTGGGATCAACGGGATCTATAACATAAAATAGTCAGAGCACTTGAGATGCCAATATGAGTGGATCATCCTTCTAACCAATCTAATTTTTGTCGACAAGGGTGACGCCCATATCCTCAATGGGCTGTATATTTTTAATATCCACCTGGTGATAATTAAAGACGGGAACCCACATAGTAACAATTTTGGGTATACATTAGATTGTTATAACTTCCACTACCAACATGTAAAGCGTCGGATACGAAAAACACTTTACTATTCGGAGATACACACTTATCATCCACTGATCTCGTGGAAAATGTGAAACCACTATTTCATAGCCACCATAGGAAATAATAGTTCCCAATGGTCTACACGCCGACCATTTTAGTTTCGTAGAATGATCACCGACTTCTATGTGATCCCACAACCATAAAGAAAGTGTCTTAATGTGTAATTAGAGAACCTCAACTTCGTTGAAATTAGTGTGACCTTCTTGTATGGCATCCCTATCAATCTCTATGTTTGGTACTATTTCTTCATGAAGCAAGCCGAGCGTAGGGTCAGAAGAAGCTAGACGCAGAATGAGAGTGCCCATACAGGATGACTGAAATTCTAAGGAAAGGAGAGTTCAAAGTGGAGATGAAGATGGAATGACAATCCCCCAAACCTGAAACATAGCCAACCTGAGAAGGTACTATTCTTAAGTAACTGTAGCCTTATGTATGTATAAAACAAGTTGTCGAACAGTTTTATATAATTGACGGACAAGGTGGAATTCCTGAATGGATCAATTTGTATCCCATAAGAGGTATTATCGTAAGAAAATCCCAACCTGCGCTTTCATCTTTTTGCTGCTTTTATGGAAATAACAAATGCAGGGGACAAGTTAGCCAAGAAAATGTTGAATGATGAGCCTTTTCCATGCTAAAGTTGCAGCGCTGGCCCCAACAACCAGCGTAATTCCAGGCCAGATCACAACAGGCCAATGAAATAAAGCTCTGGCCACAACCATAACCATCGAGAACTGAGCCTGATCCAAGCTAAATTTGCAGCGCTCAACCTAACTGCCAATGCAATTGCAGGCCAGTTCACAACAAGCCACGAAAATGAAGTTCCGGCCATGACCATAGCCGTCGAACAATTAGCCAAATCTAGGCTAAAGATGCAGGGCTAGCTCTCTAGCCAGCACAATTGCAGGCCGGGTTGGAATAGGCCAAGGACATGAAGCTCTGGCCACAACCATAGCCATTGAGCAATGAGTTTGATCCAGGCTAAAGTTACAGTGATGGCCCCAATAGCCGGTGCAATTGCATGCTAGATGGCAATAAATTAAGAAAATGAAGCTTCAACCATAACCATAGCCAACGAGTAATGAGCATACTCCAGGCTAAAGTTGTAGTGTTGGCCTTAACACCCAGCACAATTGTATGCCGGATAGCATTAAGCCAAAGATATGAGGCTCCTGGCATAACTATAACGGTCGAGCAATGAGCCTTATCAAGGCTAATGTTCAAGCCCTAGCCCCAATAGCCAGCACAATTACAGGAAATCCAAGGAAATGAAGTTTCGGTCACATCCATAGTCGTCGAGCAATGAGCCTGATGCAGGCTAAAGTAGTAGCGCTTGCCCTAACAACCAACGCAATTGCAAGCTAGATCACAATAGGCCAAGGATATGGAGCTCCAGCAGGATAGCATTGCAAACAACACTTCTAAAAGAAAGATATTTTTGGCATGATAGCATCACAAAGACAACCAATCGAAAGAAATTCAAAAGAAAGGTGTTTCCGCGACAAGAAGTGTTATGAGTAAACACACGTAAGCCTTCGAAGAGGAGGTAAACCTTATCCTCTCCACTTCCTTAACCATATGATATTACATCCAAAATCACGTAATAATCCGGTAAATTATTCTCTTTTGCAGGCTCTGCGGACTCTGGATGGGGTTGTCTCTTCACTTGGACAACTCCGTGCTCACATTGAGCATGGGGCGGCGAGTGAGCGTCTTGCCCTGTTAGAGGCCAAGTTGAAGGAGGCAGAATCGAGGAACAGCGAGCAGGAGGCTCTCTTGAGGAGGTCCGAGGAGGTGGAGCGGGAGAAACAGAGGAAGCTCGAGTCTCGAATCAGGGACCTCGAGATGAAGGTGTCCAACCTAGAGGCCGGCCAGGAATGCGCCGAATTAGCTGCCAAGGAGGCCCAGGAGGAGCTAGAAAAGTTTGGCTCCTTCGAGGCTCTGATGGGAGTGGCCGTTGAAGCGTCCCTGAGGACCCTGAGAAGTATGGGC
>JAULKJ010299550.1:0-11665 GCA_032355405.1 Rubia balearica | reverse complement strand
TTATTTTTAGCGTGATTATTTTTCAGAATTTCATTGCTTCAAACGTTTCTGATTTGTAGGATTCATCTGTTATCAATATGAGTACAGAGAAATTTTCTACTAGACCGACTAACGGTTTGACAATTATAAAAAGTGTCATTTTTATAATTTTTAAGATTAGATTATAATTATTTGCGTGCTGAGATTCATTTTAAAAGGTATTCATAATTATAGGTACCACATTTTAATTAAAAAATAAATAACCCTATTAATCATGCTAATTATTAAATGACTCCGTATAACAATTAGTCAATCTAAAATGAGAATTTGTGTAATAGTTGTAAGTTTTAGTCAAAATCAAAACTTGAGAAATAATACATTAAATTTTATTTCGTTGCTATTTGGATAATACTAGGTAATGATATGAATCTCCTTGATGATATGAATGTCCTTGCGAATAATCTGGATGTAGAATTTTGAAGAAGCACTTTCAATGAAGGTTAATCAAAACAATTTTTTGAAATTAAGAAGACACATGCGAAATCTAGTAAAAACACAACTTTAAGATTTTCACTAGTACAAGGCCAAATTCCACTTAACCCAAGCACTAGTTACACCAAATTAACACAAAGAATCAAACGGTTCAAATCTCTAATTTATAATCGAACCAAACTAACGGTTTAACGCTTAATAAGAAATGAGTATGGACTCATCTTATGAAATATATGATGTATAAAAATGTAACTAAAATGTTGAAAACCAGCATTATTTATAGTACATAGGTTCGGCAATCATAAACAGAAAGAAGATAAGTTTTGGTAACTCCTTTCAAAAACTGGAATGACTTATGTCCGTTTTAAGTAGCTAAAATCATATCAAACTAAACTTCCTAATTTAACCTAAATTTTGGCCAAGTTCACCAAGATTAAAATCATGAATGAATATTGTCTTATCTAATTTTACTAAATTTAATCTAATCAGAACTAGAAAAGTTAGAATAGAATATTACCTAATCTATTCTAACCTTACTTAGCCTAATCAGAATTTAATCTTTCTAAAACTCAAATGTGACCACAAATTCATCACCAAATGGGCCAACATGGTCGTGATAATCACGGACAAAAAATAAAATAAATCTAAACTAAGAAAGATGTAAATAAATAATATTTTGACACTCGTATCAGGTATCTAACTAGAGTTCATCTCTTGTGAAATCGTATAATGGTAGGACTATGAATATATCATAAATAGTGAAATCTGATTGTCTAGATTTGCACGTTCATCAAATTCGCCGCTAGAGAGGATGTACGACGATCCAAAACCGATTGAAATTGGGTTGCATGAACTGGGTCACATGAACTAGGTCACACACCAGTTTTGAACTAACTATTTGGGTTTTGTTGAGTTTGTGGCTATCCCTAGAATTCACATTCAAATAATAATACATAAAATTAAAATAAATATTTTATTAATATTCATCAAATTTAAATGTTAAACATTAAATAAAAACAATAAAATACACATCAAAATAAAATAATTAAACATTAAATAAAAAATTACAATACACATAATTATTATAGTATTTAAATATCAAATAAAAACAATAAATACGCATAACATTAGTAAACAACAAAAAAATACACATCAAATTATAAATATATGAACATAAAATAAAAACAATAAAATATATATCACATTAAAAGTAGTTAATTATCCAATAAAATACTAAAATACACATAAAAATAATTAAACATCAAAACAAATTACTAAATAAACATCAAATAAAAAAATGCAAACATTAATTAAAAAATTCAAATAACATGTCAAACTAGAATAGTTAAATATCATACAGAACCTCACGTGAATTTTAAAAAATCAAAGCGTGCACCAAATTGTGACACTGATATTAAAAAAATTTACATTGTTACCATAAGTTTAGTTTCTTTACTTTAGGTGAAGAAAATGAGTGGATGAAATTGAATATAGAAAGTAAAAAGTAGAATAAGTGGATGAAATTGAAGGAATCTAGCCAAAAATAAAAAGTGTGTTATTTAATAAAAAAATCCAATTAAATAAGTGTGTCACTAGAGAAACAGATGGAACACTAAAAATTTAAAAGCTAATTTACACTCTTGCAATATCAAGTATACATTGAATAAAAATATAATATTCATAAAAAAAATACATCAATGTTAATTTTTAAATCGACACGCTGAAAAGTTAACAAATAAATGAAGATAAAAATATAAGTTTAAAATAGTAAAATAGTATTAACTAGCGCCAAAATTTTAACATGAAAACACAATATTTTTCAGTAAAAATTAAAACTTTGACAAAGTCTTGTATAAGACCGTCTCACAGTGAGACCAAATAATTGCAAATGAGGTTTCAAATAGAAGTTTTAAAAGTTTAGGGGTTGGATGTGAAATTTGGTTAATTTACATTTAAATCTAGGTATAAATATCAATCTTTCCTCATTATCCTCTCATACTTTTCTAAAACTGTTTATTTTCTTTTTTCGTTTCTCTCTCTCTCTCCAGCGTAAACCTCCTTCTTCTCTCTCCTCTCCATTTCTATTCCATCTTCCTTCAATTCGAGCTGGTTTTCTTCCAATGAACCACACATCCTCTCCATTTCTCTTCTTCCTTTCTTGTCTGCAGTGGTTCATTGGGATTTTTGGAGTTTTCCAGCAAATTTTCCGGTATAGTTTCGATTTCTGGTTGTCGAACACAATACGAGCTTTGTTTTGTGTTTATCTTTGAAGGTAATGTCTTTGCTCAGATTTTTCATGCATATTTTGTTATTTTTTTCATTTTTTTTACATTCTTTGGTTCATGTGATATTCTAGGGTTTTTGTAGGTTATACTGAGTAATATTTGAGGATTATTCTTTTTTTGTGTGTCTTTTGTGAGTTGTTCTTACACATTTGTGCTAATATTTGTGTTGTTGATGTTGTTTCTTAGATGTTTAAAATGATTTACCTCACTGCTGATGCAAACGAGAAGGAAAGAGGATTTGTAAGTTTTCTTAATTTTCAACAACGATGTTTTAGGTACATGTATTGATGTTTTTCGTTTTTAGCTTGATGTTTCAGGTTTTAGCTTTAAGTACTGTTATCGATGTTGATGTGATGTTTTAATTTCAGCGCTTGATGCTTATGGTGTTTTCATGATTAAATACGCAATTGATGTTCAGTTTTGATTGTGTGTGATATCTTAGGGTTTTGTTACGATTTGTGCTATTTTTTGTGTTATTGTTGATGTTTCTTAGAGGTCTAAGAATGCATGTACACTGTTGCTGCAATCGACAAGGAAAGAAGATCTATAATTTTCTGTTATTTTGCAGGTGTGATTTTTAAATACTGTGGTTGATGTTTTAAATACTGTATTTGATATTTCCCAATGTAGTTGTCAGACATGTTATGTGTGCTATTATGATGTTTTAATTTCAGATATTGATGTTTTTTATTACTATATATGATGTTTTAATCTCATTGTCTGATGCTTGTGGTGTTTTCATGCTTAAGTGTGAAATTGATGTCCAATTTTGACTATGTGTGATACCTTAGGCATTTTTTTAATGATTTTTGCTAATTTTTGTGTTGTTTTTGCTATTTTTTTAGATGTCCAAGAATACTTTCTCACTGTTGCTGGAATCGTGAATGAAGTAGGAACTGTAAGATTTTTTATTTTTCAGATGTGATGTTTTAGATACTGTTGATGTTTCTCGTTTGCTATTTGATGTTTCACGTTTTAGGTTTTAAGTATTGTTATGTGTGCTGGTGTGATGTTATAATTTCAGTTTTTGATACTTGTGGTGTTTTCATATTGAAGTATGTAATTGATGTTTAATTTTGCTCTTTTGATATTTTAGTGTGTATTGTTGATGTTTTTAATTTGATATTGATGTTTTTCAATGTAGTTGCCGGTGATGTTATGTGTGCTATTGTGAGATATTGATGTTTTAATTACAGTATGTGATTTTTATGTTTATTTCACAGGAAGATTTTCCAAGCCAGACCTCTACGATGCCAATGATTAGATATTAAAAAAATGCTATGAGAAATCCACAAAGGTGTTCCCTTGAACCGAGTACCGAAAATCAACCTTTGACCATTATGTTAATGGAGTAGAAGAGCCATCATCTTCGAAACCAGCAGGAGAGAAGGCATGACTGTGAATAAGCGAGCAACAAAGGAAAACAAGTTGAGAGAAAACTAGAATTTGATTGTTTGGGATGTATTGTTTGACATTGATTTTTCAATTATGATGGTTGATTGTTAGTGTTACTATTACTGTTGAGGCGTTTGATTGTAATTGATGTTTTACCTTGATTTGAATTTTTTTCAGTTTTTATGTTAGCGAATTTTAGGGCATTTGAACTCTTTTGTAATGAATGATGTTCGATTGTTCGATAGTTTGACCATTGACATTTTCACATGCAAATGTAAAATTTCAAATTAAAATTTGCCACTTTCATATGCTATTTTTATATGTATTTGTTGTGCCCATGATGATTCATTAAATTTCTTCGATTTTGAGTTGTCAGTATACGATGTTTTATCAAGTTCTCATCAATACTTTTGTAAAACAAACAAAAAATGAATCATCACCGCGTCACAATTTAACATCACAGTATGGCAATAAATAATAATCAAGTCCTTACAATCTGATTTTAGATTAATGAACATTTAAGAAATTAGCTGGTTTTTATTTTATGTATTTTATGAATTAGTATTATATTTGGTGTTTTTAATATTTAAAACTTGTTTTTTAATTTGATGTTTAGCTATTTTTATTTGATATTTTTAGTATTTTATTTGATGTTCCACATCTAAATTCATTATATTTGGTATTAACTATAACAATTTTATGTATACTTTTAATGTTTTCATACGTTTTTTTTAAAATTTTAATTTGATGTTTTACCTAATTTATTTGAGTTTTACAATTTAAAGATTTTAATAGTAAGATGAAAGGCCCATTTAAACTGGGCCAAAAATTATATGAGGCTCGAATTACTGCCTGTAAGTGCAGTCGGAAAACCGTCGCAAAATAGTCGGAAAATCATCGAAAAATCCATGTTAGAATACGGCGGAAAATGTGAGAAGGTCACAGCCGACTGAAAAATGAATTTAAAGTTTTCCAGTGCTGGATCTGAAAATTGACGAACGTCAAGATTGCGACATTCTCCGTCAAATCGAGATCAAAAAAGTTTCCGGTGACACAATTTGAATACACGAATCAGAGCCGGTGACGTAATTTGAAGCCGGGAGTCTGTAGCAAACGCAAGAATCGTGGTCGGAGAACTTCTTGGACTGAGATTTAGAAATTATTCACCATCACTGGAAGCGATGATGTCGATTCTATTAATCTCTAAAACTATTGTTTCGAATCTTGTGAATCTCTAAAATTAGGGTTTCAACAGTGGAGAAGTTGATTCGACGGCGGAGAAGGTGAGGAGACAGCGAGGTGGCACTGGCGGGAATGGCGAGAAGAAGGTGAAAGACGTGTTTGGTGTCTTTTTTCTTTATTTGCTATTTGGTCCTCCATTTTTTAGTTGTTTTCATTTTGACGTCAAAAAAATATTTTAAAATTGACCTCTGAATTTCATTTTCCATTTACCTATTGTTCACTCTAGTCCTTGGTCTTACGGTATGACGATCTCGCATGAGACAAACTCTAAATTTTATATTTAAAACACGGGATTTAAGTAAAAAATAATTCTAAAAAAAATTGGAAGGTTTGGTTTTAACATCAATTATTAGAAATGAAATATTATATTTTGTAGTGAATACATGCGCATTTCACGGAAATGGGGAGAAAAGTTGGCCATTGAATATTTCCGACCTAAATTCTTGATCAATAAAATTTTGATGACCCAAAATTATTGACTCCACAATTATTTATGCCCAATGCCGCAATGGTATTTACATCCACATCCCTTCTTATACCCCAAACTTTTTATACTTATAATTGAGATCTCATCCCTAATCAAACTTCATTCTATTACATTTTTAATTTTTATCTCGTTATGAGACAATTTTAAATAATATTTTTTTCTTGTAATTTTAATAGTAACAATTGAGTTGAGTTAAGATATTTTATATTCCAACAAATCAGGATAAGAAAATGTCTGCCATGGAAAAAGTTAATGATAAACACTTTTATTTTTACTCTATCTCCCATTTCAACTTTCACATTTTATCTTTCAAACTGTTGAGTTAAAAAAATATTTGATCTTTAATATATTTTTATCAAAGGTAATTAAAACTTGTAAAAAGTTGATATTTCAAAAATATATGGTATAATAAATCTAAAAATATATCACTTAGTAGTATTTATAATTATACACTAATTCAATTTCATAGGAAAAATTAAGAAATTTTAATTAAATGAATAGTTAAATTACAGTTTGAAATGAAACAGAGAGTGGACAAAGACAAATTTATTTATTTTGCTACAAAATCCACAACAGTTGAAGACCTCACTTTCACCCATTAAAGGTAATATATGAAATATTATAGGGCAGATTATGATAGGGTTTCTCTATTACGTAAATAGAATAATATTGATGATTTAAATTTTTGTCTCCAATGTTGGCATCGTAAACCAACTTTCAATCTGACGAGTCACACTAGTTTATTATTATTAAAATATTATACTTGTATTTTTCATTCCCTTTATATTAAACTCAAATGCAAATAATAGAATACGTGAATTCTATTTTTTATTTTATTTTAAAATTGTGTAATTATATAAATAATTATTTTATAAATAATACACGTAATCACAAATTTTATGAAATTTTCCAATTATTTATAGGTAAAATTTTGGGAAAGATCGTCTTTCCATAGACTTTTGGAAAGACGGAGTTTAATTAGAATAATAGAAAGGTAAAAGATTTTAGTTGCAATATTAAAATTTTATTATGTAACGTGCAGTGGTTATAAGTTTACAATCCGATTAACTCATCCTAAAATTTTTATCTCCGTTTCTTCTAATTTGCAGTTTAAACTTTGGTCTTTCCATAATTTATGAAAAGACTGTGTTTCAAGAGACGAACTCTTATTTATATTTTATAATTTTATGAATGGTTAAAATTTCATGTATTTATTTCTCAAAATAATATAAAATGGAATTTAATATAATTGAATAGTTACGTAAACTAATATAATGTATAGTTGAATAAATTTATAATATGAATATTTGCGTAACAAACTGAAAGTTTTATGAATTCGAAATAATTTAAATGTCAATAAATATATAAGATTAATCACTTTTGGTAAGTTTGCTGAATAGACGAAATGACGACCTCACTTTCATCCTCTGAAAACATAAATGTAAATGATGGTGATAGTTGAAAAGTCACCGAAGTATTTGCTCTTAAAAATAAAATGTACCTTTTCACTAGTCTATCAAACACCAAAAACTAGTTAACTTTTATTTAAAATACTTATAAATCTTACCAAAAAATATCTTGACTCGCCTCCCCTTCCCTCCTATCTCACTGTGATGTTTTTCCTCTCTCCTCTTCCTTCTTGTTACTTTGGTTAATTTGATTGTTTTAAAGTTGAACCTTTTCATTTTTCACGTTGATCTGTACTCCGCGGGATCGAAATTTTGGGAGAATTAACCTACGGAGCGCTGGGATAACAAAGATAGATATTTATATGCTGCTCCAGTGCTAGCTACCAACTACTAGAGAGTAGACAGTGGAAAGTGTGAGGTTGGTCACAGAGATGCTAGAGTTTAAAAGTTAACTACACATAACTCACAATTGGGCGTCACTTCAATTATGTACCGGGAATAGCTGGTGTTACAAACATGGTTTTGGGGGGTTTTTGTCTACAAACAACTAATCATGCAAAATAAGAGACCAAACTATATTAAACTCGCCTGGGGGATATTTGCGTAACATGACCGGTAAATGACTCTGATCCTAGATTCTATTGCATATAAGACATATAAACCTATTTCATGTCTATGTTACATAGTGTGGGTAACAGCCGACATTTCCCAGTGTCTGTCAACAAATGTACCTAAGCTCATTTTAATCCTATCAACACCTCCTCCGTAATTAGGGGAGGCATTTCGATGACACCTTTTGGACATCACAATTCCTTCCCCATAAATCTCACTCCTAATTCTAAGGCACTCATCACAAAGAATCAAGTGCCTAAGCAGTCACTTTGTGGACGTTATGCCCATTAGGTATGAGAGTAAGGAAATTCATCTTGGGAACTCCACTATGGAATCTTCTCCCTAGGCCTGTAAAGGCAAAGGAATCTATATCTCATGATGATTATAGAGTTGAAAAGACGATGGTCACTACACGAAAACCCTAGTTGCTATAAACTATCATGCCAAATTTATCGGGGTTCAATCTAGTCAAGTTAGGCTATAACAATCGGCACGGTACTCACGATCATTTATGCATACACTCACAAAGCCCGTACTCACGAACCTACAATATGCTTAACCCGACACTCCCAAGGAGGAAACAAGCCTAGCATGATACATGGAACATATGAAACTATGATGTATCATAGAATATATACAACATGCAATTCACAAGAATGTAAAGTTCATATCAAACATGAATATTCATAAACATAAAAGATAGGAGGTTCTAGAATCTCACAAAATCATTCTTAATCATGAATACAAATTAAATCCCCAAGTAATTACACTACTCCATAGACATTGAACCTAATTCAAGCATTGGATTTCAATGCCATAGGCATAAACTAGGAAAAATAATAGAAGAGAGAAGAGTTAGTCTCTTTCTCTCTCAACCTACTTTTAGAACTAGGATATAGAAATTACCATTATGAAGGCTACTAAACACTAGTAGACTAGTGCTCCTTATAGAGTAGGTGGAAATGAGCCTTAGAGAAGCATACAACAAAGGGAAACCCTAGCAGCCACGTCGACATGGGCCTTGCAATAGCACGCTGCCCGCGCGCACGACCCGTGTAAAAGCACATGGGCCTTAAACAGGACATGTTTCCTGGCCAAACTGATCACACAGCCCGAGCAAATCCTTGCGGGCCACCGACTAGAAAGTGTTCTTGGTTGTCCGACCCATGCAAATGCACACGGGCCGCATACTGGAGTCCGTGCAAATCCTAGCGGGCCACCGACTAGAAGGTGTTCTCGGCTGTTTGAGCGGGGCGGCCCATGCAGATGCACACGAGCCGCAGACTTGAGTTGAAATCTCTGGCTTCCGATAGCGCAGCCACACATTTGGTTGCGAGGAGCGGACTGGAGTCCGGGGTCTTTTGATCTTCATGGCACAGGAGTGTAAAAAGACATGACCCACTCCAGGGCTTAGCCGCTCGAGCCATCTGGTTGGCACTAACCGTGCCAGCTTCTAATTCTTCCAGACTTCAATTCTTTTTTCTTCGGCGCATCCCATCTATTACCACGATTAAGCACGTGGCCTTCGGTATACTACCATTTTTGTGAATGACCTTCAAATATCTTCCGCAATTATTGAAAATGGCCTTCACTAAGTTACTCCGAAGTGCTTACGAGCGATCTACAATGAACCTCGCAAAAATAGAATCTAGATGGTTGTAAGGACATGACATTCATTAGATCTAAATAATATACAAAACGAGAGATTTAAACAAGAAAGCCAACAATGGCTATCAAAACCACTTATAATGTAAATCTATTTAAATCTAGCAATCAACCATACAAAAACTATTAAAAAATGTGCTAAATACATTACGAAACCATGATTCTGTTGTCTCGTCAAACGTGTATACAATGATTTTCAACTCATCTGGAATATTAATAATTTAAAGAGATTGAAAAACCACACTATCAGTATTTTAACTTTTTGGAATTTGAGTTTATTCTTTGTGATTTTATTTTTCAGAACGTAGGGTCAGCAATAAGTTTGGGAATAAACTACAAACTTAAATGTGTGGTTCGTCTTCTTCTTGTGTCAATTTGCAGTGGAAATGAAAAAGGCAATTGATAGAATGAAGATATACTCCCTCCCTCCGTCTATTTCATTGGATGTGATATATTTTTATTTTTAGATTATTTTTGTGAATTTGACTCATTTTATTTTTATGACAAGATTTCTTCAATTTCATTCACTCATTCTATTTTTTCATTTCTAAATTCAATTTCATCCACTCATTTCATTCACTTAAATCCAAACACTTGGAGTTATGGTGTCACATCCAACGAAACAGAGGTAGTAGTACATATCTACAATGCCAATTAAGATGCAATCCAATATCTACACTAATTTACATGTTTTAGTTGGTAATTTCAAGATTTTCTCCATTACTACTGATGAGAAAAAAAAGATGAAATTATTTGTGGCTTGTGCTTCAGTGTAAACTGCGTAGTAACATGCATTGTTGATTTGTAGGCTGAAAAGGCAAGCAGGCACGTAAATGAGTGGGCTATCTCGGCATGATGTGCAATCAAGCAGGCTGGCTCTTTTTTTTTTTATTGAAACTTTATTCCGTCAAGGGCAGAAAATCAAAACATAAGATTGAAGAAAAGCATTTCCATCGGTTTAATTTGGCCATGTCACAAATCAAAAGGAAGTAGTCATTTTAGTGGACGTTTCATTTTGTGTATTTCAAAATTGTCTTCTTAAAATCCTGTAAAGATCAAAGTATGGGAACCGAGAAAAAAAAAATTATGTCTGGTACGAGAAGTTTAAAAAATATCAATTTTGTCATCGATTAATCCATAGACTCATACCTTGTATTCTGCAATACATACGTATTTTTATCTGATTTGAAAAAAATGAAATATGTTTGAAATTAACTTTAATAAATTTAATCGAACTAAAATAAATTAAATTGATATACACATAATAGATTTTATAAAAATATGAATAAACTTAAATGAAAAAAACTGAACTAAAATAGTTCAAATATATTGAATTGAATTATGATGTAGTTAATTTGAAAAGAACGATATTTTATGCATGTTAACAGTGACATATTTATAGTTTACGGTTATGTTCCCAATATTTTAATAGCTCTTTGTCTACAATAAAAAAAATGCTCCCAAATTTAACTCTTCTACCTCATCGTCAACAACTAATTCACTCTCGTCTCTCACCACTCTACCACCACGCCATACTTCTAAAACTTAAATTCCGGTGGAGATATAAGCACCACCACGCCCAAATGGAAACTCCACCACCCAATGTGAGCCCGCCTTCATATGCTCAAGCCCTCACACAACCTAAGCTCTACTCTCATCAGTCATGATCAACCTATTTCAGTGGCCGATACACAGAAACTCCCTCCCTTCAAAACTGTAAAGTCACGTGGTGTGAATTTATTATTTAATTGCCATTTGTGAGCTAATTTTGAAAAGAAAAACTTTCCGTGTTGGAACATACGAAAAGCTCGAGGCTTGATGGATTTAATGATTGAATATATTGAGTAATATTGATTTATAGAAGATTGGAGATTTCACAATATATTGATTTAGACATGTGATTGAAGCATACCAGATGTATGGAAAATCCTTATTCTTAAAGAATGGGATTTATGGAATATTATGGGATATGTTGCGATAAGGAAAATCCCTTTATTTAAGGGATTGTGATATGCTTCAGAAGAAGATATGGAATCAGAATAATTTGGAGACAAAGGTGGAAATTTCCGATCTGCTCATGAACTATAAATAGAGGACAT
>JAULKJ010299502.1:0-11667 GCA_032355405.1 Rubia balearica | reverse complement strand
GAGGATTAGATATTGCCTAATCATGCAGACTAATGCAGCTCCTTCGGCAGTGACAAACTCAGCCCTTAAATATAACTTTATAGCTTCAAAGCTGAAAAACCATAATGGAATTAAGATATTTTTTAGATGAAACTAAATCAGTATTGTAAATGGCACTAAAAGTACTCCTTTAATAACCTGTCATCCGTGAGGGTAAATTTCTGAAGCATTCTTGGTCCATTTTGTGTGACCACGGTCTGAGTGGGCTGAAATGCCACAACAATACCTATAACATCTAGAAAAATAAAATAAGGTAGGAAAAGGGAGAAAAAAATATCATTATGTGTAGAAAATTATAAATTAGCACATAAAGATTTAAGAAAATATGCCTTAGAAGTTTACCGATAGGTCTTTCTGCTTTATCATAAAATTCAGGTATTTTAGAGAATGACACATAATTTTTTTTGCATGGGCACCATTTGCGCCTTTTCCTCTACATTATCTATTACAACAGTTGTATCAATGATCCACTGAACATTTATTGTCCCTTTGACATATTTCCTATCAATCTCCTTGATCTCGGCATTTGAAATTCGATACTTTAGTACAACTGCAGCTTAGAGGTCATGGTATGAAAAACTTTGTTGATCATTATACCCTCTACTTTTTCTCCCTTCTATATACAACATAACAAGTGTAAGTGTGATGTGAGCTGTTACTAATCAGTGGTGTTTGGTATGAAATATTAGTGTGAAATATAGATAATCAAGTTTGAAATTAAACCAAGTTGTAGTAATATTAATAACTATTGTGAAAGTTTTTTCAGTAGTTTAGCTCAGCGACAATAAGGGATATGAAGTTAAATGTCTATAATATGGAAATAATATTGTAAATTCAGTACTGGACTATAGTGCCTAACCTTATGTGTGGTAAAGATGTTACAGTTTGATAGTATGGCTATGAAGACAAAAGAAGGCACTAATCATGGGTGATAGACAAGAGAGGCAGTAAATTTGAAGTATAAAGACATTACAAATATCATATGATTTTCTCTTTATAGTTGTAGTTTATGATTACAAAATTAATAGCTCAAAGTGAGGGCAGGAGAAATTTAGTAATAGAGAGCGGGAAAGTAAAACACAAAGTGCATTAAATCAAAATAGAAAA
Source organism: Rubia balearica (assembly GCA_032355405.1). NCBI lineage: Eukaryota > Viridiplantae > Streptophyta > Magnoliopsida > Gentianales > Rubiaceae > Rubia > Rubia balearica. The sequence continues at coordinate 10,521 of JAULKJ010299502.1, read as the reverse complement.
TTCACACCATTGGAATTTGTTTCAAGGTAATATGAAGTTAACGGTGAGTTACTCACATAGATTTTATATCTTTGGTTTCATGCAAAATTAAAATCTAATTCTGCGGGTATTATATTATGCTAGTTGGAAAAATTACAGAGTTGCTAATTTCTTTTTATCTGAAGCAGGTCAGCACATGTTATCTTGCTATACAGAGACATGAAGAACAAGTAATTAATCAGGTTGACACTTTGGTTCATTTTTTTGCATGAAAGGAGTTACATTGCTAATTTGTGTCTTCTTTATTGCAGTTCAACAAAATTGATGCAAGGATTTACAGAGTTATAGCAGGAATGGATCAATTGGAAGTGAAACTTGATGCAGATAAAGAGAGGAAACAAATTTGAAATAGAAGGACATTACAAATATCATATGATTTTCTCTTCATAACTGTAGTTAGTCATTACAAAATTAATGGCTCAAACAGAGGGCAGGAAAAATTATAATAGAGATCCAGAAAGTAAAACAAAGTGCGTCAAATCGAAATATAAGTTTTTTTCCTTTTTTCTATGAGGTGGAAACATAAACTGATCAAACATGTAACATTAATAAAAAACTTTGAATATATATAATGTTAAAAGAACACTGCGATACTGGAAAGAAATATGGCACTGTCAAATTTTATAAGTATATCTTGTGCATGAGTAACTTTAGTACAAAACATAAGCTATAAACAATGTATAATAAATGAGGAAATAAAGATTTGGTATTATACCTCATCGTCTTGAAAGATGAACTTCTGTAGTTTGGTACAACTTGTTGTACTTTGATAAGGCACACATTTTCCCACCACTGAGATTGTCATAATCCAAGATTTGTCCGAATTCCTTAACTCGGTAATCCTTTTTGGTGTCTCTATCTACAAAAAAGAAAAAATTATACATGGAATTAATTTACACAGCATGTATCATCATCATAACGAACTTCAACTGCAAAAAGGTTTTTTTATTTTTTAAAACAAGAGATATAGCGTAATAATCTATAGAGGATGTAACAGAACATTGCTCTTTATTCCTGATTTTTTCTGAACGATGTTTTATCTACAACTGGAAGACAGTGAAATTTGTCCGGAATGCATTTATACTTTGGGTGTAAAAAGAAACCCTGAAAAAAAACCTGTAAATTTTAGACATATAATATATTGATTGCATGTGCGTTTGGTTCATTAATATGTACCTAAATATATGCATATTTAAAATTAGAAATTGAGAGTATTGTGTTGTTTGTTGTTATTCAGGTCACAATGATAAAGAAACTTGAAGAAATTGGCTTACCAGCATGTCTTCGATGTGCTTTGCTTTGGATAAATATGGCTTCTATTCAGTACGTATATGGAAACAACAATAATATAGAAGTAGGAAGAAGCAGAAGGCAGAGACCAGTGTTAGAAGGAACGTTGTTTTTTTAATCTTCAGTTTGTACTGCATAGATTGCAATTAAAAGAAGGGAAGAATAAGAATAGAAGAAAAATAAAAAGAAGAGTAAGATAGGGGAACTTGAAAAAGGTAAAAAAGTTTATAGATTAGATTTGATGTCAGAAGAAAAATTGCAACATACAGTCAGAATAAATTTAAAATACAAAATTTTATATTTATATCATCTATCATAAAGTCCAAAAGGATCAGATGATGATTTGGACCGCCTATAATTTGTAGTCAGCCACATGGCTACAGTAAAGGTACAGTAGGCTAACTGTAATAGTAAATAAGATGAGGTCTTTTATCAATTTTTCAAATCATATTGGTGAATATTGACTTATACAAATAATTTTAACATTACTCAGCATATTTTTAGTGTCATTTGAGATTGTAATTTTTTCCAAAATCTACGTATTGGATTTCCCTAATTGAAATCAGATTCGGGAAATCTTGGTTTATGCTTGATGGTACTTTTTGTCATTAAATATCATTTTTTTCTCTTTGTAGGGGATGAATGGATATGTCATATTATGTATCTTCACCATCATCAATATAGTTAAGAAATGACCATCAGTATAGTTAAGTACTGAACTTAACAATATAGTCAATTTTCCTATTTTCTTTTACTGTACTTCCGAAGGTGTTTTTCCCACATTTTTTTCTTTTCCTTAGGTACAGTTATTGTTAAATTTTTTATAATTCCTAATTTAACTTTATTAAATAAAAATTAAGAGTATAAGTTCACTCCTGTGAGAGAGGATATTATCCAGTAAGAGTAATATTTTATTTCCATCACTGTACTTAAGAAATAGATTTATGGAAATATCTCTTTATGTTTAATTTCTATTGATGCATAATTTAAACATCCTTCCTTCTCTATAAATACTGTACTCAGTTGTTTAGATCGGATCAAACTGATCAAAGAACAGAAGAAAAAAAAGTAAACAAGTTACTTTGCATATCTTTCTTCGTAGTTTTTCTTTATGTTTATTACTCTGTAAAAAAAACAAGCACTACTCATCTCCGGTTGGGTGATATTGGTGAGAAGGTTTTTCCAAGTTTCCTGTATAATATTAACCTTGACAAACACTTCCACATGGTTAGTAAAATACTCATACTTCTACTTTTAGTTTAGACAGAGTTTGAGAGAATACAAATACATGTTTTTTGTATAAATAAGTGTAAGGCTTTTGAAAAAAAACTGGCAATATGAAGAAGAGAAATTTCCATCAGAAGGTATATTCTCCTGTCATAAATGAACTTGTAGCTATCAAGTTTCTTTTCCTCATTATTTTTTTCATTTTTATTTTTACTCTATATATATAGTTCATGGAATTAACAGAATAAAGCTTCTCAGGTCTGACTTTCGTGATTCATTCTTCATTCTATCTATATTTATATAGGTCATGGAGAATATCGGAATCTATCTTGTCATTTCTAACTTTTGTCATTTACTAAAGCAAAGTAAATTTGTTTCTATATATTATATTTATATAGGATGAATTGGATTTACATGACTCGGAGGTGACTATTGGAGTTTAGCTATTAGACCTATCTCAAGGTGTTGTTAAATTTTCTCATTAGATGTTTAAAATTTTAGTTTAAAAAATTTAAAGATTGGATAGTTTATATGGGTGTTTGTAAATTGAAGTCTATAGAATGCTGTGAGTAGTTTTTTTATTAATCATTGATATAAGTTTTATAAAATAATGTTCACAACTTAGCAGTTTAATATTGTAACAGATTAACCATTAAGCATTATTAGGCTGAATAGATAACATTATTGGAAATAAATATCGGAGAACACATGAAATTTGTACTACACATTTCAAGCAGAAGGATGTACCAATAAACATGGTATTAGAGATTGAATGATTAAAATATGTGGAACCGGATATGCAACCATTCATGCACAGATATTCTCTCAGTATACAGTTGAGCTCTTAATGTACTAAGTCATGCTTTTGAATTTATGCTAATATTCAAACCTTGTTCAGCTGATATAGTGAAGATCAATACAAGATATGTTAACACCTGAATGGTTGAAGTATTTCTTATGTTCTTCCTACGAAGTGTGACATAGGTTAAGCACAAAACATCCAGGTCTCCCTAACTTTTCTTCTCAAAATTAAATGTCAGACCTGAGAGGTTATGTCGTCTCCCTAACTTTTCTTTTCAAACTTAAATGTCCGACCTGAGAGGTTGTGTGCTGATATTTTTCCAAGGAGAAGTATCTTCATGTTGGTTGAGTATGGTTGAGTTCTAAACAGCTGATCTATCATAGCGCTTGAACTACTGTATATTAAGTTTTTTTTATCTTCTTCTATTTCTATGGATTTTCTCTACTCGTTTTGACGTTTTTATTGCCTTGAATATGAAAGTTAAGATACTGAAAATTTCATCCTGCACTTATTAAAATTCATACATGCCTAATTGTACTTTATGAGTTTAATGAATTTATATTTCTATTTTCATAGAAGCTCCATGTGGATGTCCAGAGGAAATTTATGATATGTTCTACTAAAGAAATAATGTTGCACACTCCAGTAAGTTCCACCAATGCAAAATTATATGAGGATATGGCTGGACTCATGTATCTAGATACAAAATTTATGGTTAGCATGTTCAAAACATTCACCTTAAAAGAAGATGATTTCTTACACTATTTCAGTCCTAAACCTGGAGAGCTCTTTCTGAGGCCTCTCCATTGCAAGGGAGAAGAAATTTGATATGTAAGCCCATACTTGTATTATCAACATCCAAAAATCCTGCAACAATTGAATCATGGGAAAAAAGGGAAATGGTGAGCAGTATTCAATCAATTACATTTTCTTTATTTTTTCCAATTTCCATTTAATTATCATCCATGTTATTTTCATTAATCTATTTATATTTTTTTCATATAGTTTCTACCAACCACATTCGGCTATACTTCTCTTGAAATGGGTTTAAAGGACAGCAATTTGAAGACCGTCAATGGTCATTTTCCTATGATGACTTATTAGCTAGGTGATGTAGGATTAAAGTTTATTGGTGCTTCGTGGGAACAATTTTTTGAAAATCAACTCCTAGATTTAGCAGAATATGCTTTGTTTCAGTACGAAGGCGATGCACTATTTCAGCATCCCTTTGATACATCCCATACTTTTGGTGAGTTTTTGACAGCTATCTCTGAAAATTTTAAATTTTTTGGCTCGTTAAATAGGCATTTTATGTATTTTGGGTTCTTTTGCAGGATCTGAAGAGGATTTATATTCAATGGGTGACATCTTTCATAAAGGTATTGTGTAGGAGTTCATTCTATGGTTTTTTTATGGACATATTTTTAGTAAACCTAAATTCATTCGATGATGTTGGTTTACAGCTCATTCTAAGGTTCACAGTGGTTTCGATAGATCTAACAAGCTGAGTAAGTGAATAATTAATTTTTTATGATATCACCTTTAACAGAGAACCTGATGCTATAATTGATGGTTTTATGTAGGGAAGATCATCAAGGAAGATGAATTTGATGGCCCTTCTATTTATAAAGATATTATTCATAAGGCACAACGATCAACCTTTGATATAGGAAAGGGTAAACTTGTCTATAATATTTAGCATGTTTTTTACTTTATGTTTTGAACTTGTTTTCCACATCTACAGCTGTCTTGGAAGAGAAAGAGAAAAAGGAGACTAATGACCGTAGTTGCTTCACCGTAATGCTGAGCAAAAAAAAATTAATGGAAACAAATTGGTATGCCCTCTGCTAGGTCATTCATTAACTGTTTATAAAGACAACCCATTTAAATGACCTAATTAATTTTAATTTCAGGTGTTTCCTGCAGATCTGGGACAGTCTGCCTTTTATGAATAAAAAAAGTTACCTTTAACTGCAGGGACAAAACTTTTGAAATGCACGTCTATCGCTACAATGAATTTAAAAGAGGTAATTTATAAGTACCTATGGTTCTCTCTTAGGATGTTGGGACATCATTTGTAAGAAGGCCAAGCTGGTTTCGTAAAAAAAATTGTTTAGTTTCCAGAAGAACCAGCCAATCGGAAGTGATGCAGTCAGCATGACTGCATTTCTCGGTGTCTGAAAAAATGACAACAACTAGTAAGAAAAGGGTTTGAAAAATGACATCTAATCAGACCTTGCTTATTTTAGTGGTACTGACTCTATAATTATCATCCAAGGGCAGTAATGGTAAGTTAAATAAGTAATTAATCTCTCACTCCTTCATAATTATATAAATATGTGCATAGTTCTGTTAAGAAGGGGTTATTTTGTGCTATGATGAGGGTGTTTAGATCCCCTAATATGACTAAACTGCACTTGTCTTTCCTTGGCATCTGCTTGTGTATTATATAGCTTGTCATTTAGGCAACATTAGGTGATGTGTAATATATGCAGTATGTTTATCGACTATGTAAAATAAAATATTCTATTTGGTTGTTTAAGTTTTTATGTATGAATTTAATGCTCTGAAGGCAGAAAAACTGAAGTGTTATACTCTGTCTTACTCATGTAGAAATTTTTTAGGGGTAATATACTACCCTTTAGTTCAGTTTTACAGCAACAAATAGCATCAATCATTGATGATAAATAACCTGATGGATGGAATATAAGTTTATAATTAGGAAAGAAATGGCAAATACGTGATTTTCTAGGCTTAGTGTGGAGCAGAAGAAAAATAAAACTGTCAGGGGATTTTGAAGCATTCCAGTGTATCATAACCTGAGAGCAAAAGGGTGGAATATTTTTACAACGTAGATGTAAATTGTAATATAAATGAAAGAAGAACATGATTAAAGCTTCAGTTTTTAGAGTGATTAGATAAAAAACAATAGGCACTCACTGGGGAAAAAAACCACGAAGAAAGTGCATAACCTGGTAATAAAAAGGTTTGTCCCATTTAAATAACTTAATCTTTCTATATGCAGTTAGCCTGATTTTGTGTTTCTTTGTAATCCAACTCTGAAATAAATGGCATGGCTGTAGTAATTAGAGATCAGCAAGGGTCTGTAATTCGATATATTTTGTGTTTCTTTGTATTCCAACTCTGAAATAAATGGCATGGCTGCAGTAATTAGAGATCATCAAGGGTCTGTAATTGGATAAATTTTGTGTTTCTTTGTAATCCAACTCTGAAATAAATGGCATGGCTGCAGTAATTATAGATCAACAAGGGTCTGTAATTAAGTGTGAAACACTACTGATTGTATTATTTGACCAAATGATTAAACGGAAGCCACTGAGAAAAATCCTTGCTCTAAAATTTGAAGGCATTCATTAGAAAAAATCTAGTAAACCGATCAACACAAACAGCATTTATGTATCTCTAAATCTTCAGTTCTTATGGAAGAGCAGGTAAAAAATAATGGCCACTCACCGGAAAAAAATCATGTATATAGCACCTGCCGAGCAGTTGGATGAAAGTTCGGAGTCTCTTATTCTCAGTAAATCCCTCACTCCCCACTTCATAATGGTTACCACACTCCGATCACTGCAAAAAGAAAAGGAATCCAATAAAAAACTTTATAAAACATGATATTATCATGTATACAGACTAAAAAACTATTGGGAAGAAAAGTCCAATGTCATCATTAAAATATCCTCATAAAGAACACGAGTAGTTCATATAATTGTTGTTCCTCAATCGCAGCAGCACTACCCTGTGAATAAGAAGGGGAAATTCCAATAAATTAATCATGCAAATTATCAAACACCTTGTGTGCTAGAACTAAAATTGAAAAAAAAAATTCAAACACAATCAAAGATAAATGAAAACAAAAGATGAAGTTCATGAGAAGGAGAGATGAATCAATCAGAGGTCAGATTCATACTAGGTAGTGTGGCTATTATGAGTTCTTTCATCCTTTTGCGCATGAACCTACAAGATCCCAAACAAAAAGCACTATACTTATTTTTACAGAACATAGAATGGCCGGTTAACATTCAAATTGGCAAACTGATGAACATTTAATTTTATTGACTATTGCAGAGAATTCCAAACTAATTTGTTAAATTACACTTAAGATATGTTGAGACATTTAAATCCTAGAGAAGGGTAAAAAAACTAATAAAATATAAGGATCATTTTGAGGGATATTTTGCAAAAGATAGCACCAACTAATATGATGCTTTTATAATGTGGTTGCAAATTAAGGCAGAACTATATTTTGAATCATAGTATAGATTACATTCGTCAAATATGTACCTTGAACTTTGCATATATAAATAAATTTTTGAAATTTGCATTGATGTAAAGAGAATCCATGGCAGAAATTCTGAATATGAAACATAATGGAGATGAACCATTTTGTTTCAAATGATTATAAAAACTGGAGCTGGATAAGGACTAACAAGTTTAAATTTTGAAATCATAGTTACGTGTGGAGCTTTAGTTTATTCATGATGAAAGCATGGAAATATATTTTTCCTCTCAAATGTTTTACAAATGAGTGAAGGATGAAGTTGTTCAAAATGATCAAAATATAATTCAGGAAAAAAACCATACTGTCTAGAACGAGCAATGAAAAAATAATATGTAAACAAAAATAATCTCCAAATTGAGGAAATGAGATTAAGAACTCATATCAGTGAATGTGGGAGTTGACAAAAAAATCAGTCTCCAACACAGTTAGGCACCAACTGAACATATCATAGCAGAAAAGATTAAATGATTAATTCTATTGTATATATCTATTGTGGGATTATCGAAAAGAAACTTGCTTGAAATTAAAAGTCTGTCATAATTTATAGCCAAAATGGAAGAAAAAAAATTAGTTGCAACATTGTCACTCAATAATTAGAAACCATAAATATACCAACTTAGTTCTACTGAAAGAGTAGTGTTTTTCCAATATACAACCTTTTCTTTTCAGTTATTAGAAAAGCCACACCTCCTTTAAAACTACCTACCCTGTTAATTCTAATAATATTTCTCTTGACAGATTACCATTCTTAATTAAGGGAAATGCAACATTAAGTGGACTAAAAAGCAGTGGAATTTTTTTAACAAGTTCATCGATGAGCAGCAGAACATAATTTCAGTAACTCATTGCAAGGCTATAAAAATCTACAATGAAAGCATCATTAACAAGTTACATAGAAAATTAGCACGCACGAAAAATGACAATAGTGTAATCATCGTGAAACCGGAATCTGGATCTCCTAAAACCCTCCTACAACTGTCCATAATCCTATCTCCTACCTTTTTATCCAACATTGTCATCTCCATAGCATCCAAAAGGATGAGTTTAGTCTTCACTTAAAACTCTCCTAACACTGTGTTCCTCTCAGATGCACCATCACCTCGATCGCAAATATGCAGTGCAGTGATAAAAAGGCACTACTGTAAAGTAATTTGTTGATTCCATAACCAGTTTCAAACCTTTTCCAAATTAAACTTATACCAAAATGGTAATGGAACAAAAGACTACTGACATTGTTCTTATACGAAATCTATTAATTTAATGGTCAATATCAGCAGTAATAGTCAACTCTAGTAAACTGTTAAAACTGAAGATGACTCCATGTTTTATATACATAAATTAATTCTAGTAAACTGTTAAAAATGAAGAGGACTCTTAGTTTTATATACATATATGTAAATTTATATTTATAAAATGGGAAACCATTGTCAACAAAATTAATGTTCATAGATCAAGGCTGCTGATAACATCTAATTAACCACTAAAATATGATGGAAAGGGCATTATAGATGCCACGTAAAACCAATATAACGTTATTTTTGTTTCCAAGACAAGCTAAAACTATACAACATCATACATTAGCAAAAATAAATCGCTATCCAATTTTTCCAAACTCAAATATTTCATTAAAGACGAGATTTTTAGTCCTTGGGTCAGCTTTATCCTCATAAAATGTAGGCGGTGCAAGTAACACTCTGACAGAGGTAGAAGTCTTGGACCGCGAGAGAGAGACGTAAAGCTGACCATGCAAAAAAATAGGCCGTTCTAGGTAGAGACCAACAAAATCCAGTGTTTGACCTTGGGATTTGTTTATTGTCATAGCAAAACATAAAAGAATTGGAAATTAAAATCTCTTGAAAGGGATAATCGTCTGACCTCCAGCATCATATATTAAAGGAATTATAGGAGTAACAACTTGTTTCCCTCTGTAAGGGCCAAAAGCAATCTCAGCTTTAATCGTCGCATGACATAATTCTCGCCAGACCAAACGTGTCCCATTACATAAACCCTCACTTGGATTCAGATTCCGAATAAGCATAGTAGGGAAGTTTTGTTTAAGAAATAGCATGTGTGGTGGGAGGCCTAAATCTTCATAGTCAGTTTGATATTTCTCTATAAGGGTACGATATGTGCTAGTATAAATAGTTTCAGCTCCATGGAACATCTTAATAAAATGCTGGTTTATCCCATCGACAGAGTCATTAGTGGTTGCCAATATGCATCAACCTACCATGGCCAGAGGATCAGGAAAAAAAATGCTGCAGGTTGGAGAAGACGCAACCTATAAGAATGGGAAATTTAAAAGAATTAGAAAATTACGCAGAATAAAATAAATGTAAAATTTATTATACAGCTCACCTATTTAAAGATGCATCATTTCCAATATAATGGATGACAATGTAGCTTGGCAGAGAAACTTCCTCTAACTCATTTACGGGCTCTCTTCCATCCCCGATCCCTAGCAAGTATTCAGATAAAACTGGATCAGCAATTTCCCACATATTCTCTTGCAGCTTTAATTTCTTTAACATGGGCTAGACGCTCGAGGAAACAATAGTGGATTGAACAGTTTCTTCCTTTGAAGCCATTGGAATAACATGCAAGTTCTGCCTGAAATCACCACCAAGTACAACCACCTTACCACCAAAAATAGCTGTTGAATCCATCAAATCTTGTAACAACAAATTAAGAGCTTCTAAAAATTGCCTCCTAGCCATTGTAGCTTCATCCCATATAATCAGTTTCGCCTCACTTATTAACTTAGCCAGTCCACTTTGTTTACTGATTGAACAAACATGGCTCTCATCTACATCCAATGGTAGTTTGAAACGTGAATGAGTTGTCCTACCACCAGGTAAAATAA
>JAULKJ010299484.1:0-11668 GCA_032355405.1 Rubia balearica | reverse complement strand
TACCGGAGAACCAAAAATCTGAGCGGAAATACACAAACAGAAGTGCAGAGGGGGGAACTCATAGAAAAGAAAATGATAAAGGATATGAATAGGTGGCAAAAAAGGAAAGGAGATAAAGAAAATAGGAGCAGTTAATTTCTTCCAAGGACATGGCGACAAAAAAAGTAATGATAACTGCCTTGGGAGAGAGCAAAAATTACATAGCCAGCGTGCAAAAAACCATCAGAAAGGAACACATGGCGAACATCTAGACATGTAGCATAACCGCAAAAGAGTGCATCAATGAAAAGGAGATCGTATGTTAGTGGGCGGTTTCGAAAACCAAAAAATGACCGCCAAAATACCCAGGGAAGACAGGAAGCATCTCCGGGGAACGCTACCTGCTCCCTGGGCAGCTGGGAGTTAGTTTCGAGAAAAACTCAGGCTCCGTCTCAGCCACTGGCTTGTAGGTCAACTTACCCAATCAGACCATTGGCTGGGGGGACTTGATAATGTATGGACCTGAAGGCCCAATAAGGAGAAAAGGCAAAAGATGAGGCCTGGTAGCCCAGGGACGCTACCTGGGTATGGAGGCAGATAGTGAGAGGTTTGAATGACACTGATGGGACATCTCCAGTCCCATCAGCCACCAAACCACATATAACGAGGAAAAATGTGTGACACAATGTAAGATTTTCCTACTGGTTCACTATTCGCTTAGGTACGCTTTTACATGGCATCAATGGCTAACTGGAGTATCAGAGCAGGCACGACCCTAGGCCTGCTTTCCTAATCTCTTTCTGCCTATCTTATATGTTCAGGTGCATATTGAGCTGGTGCGGATCATCGTTAAACATACTACAAATTTTGGTATTAACAAAGGAGAATGGCGATGGAGAGTGAAGATGAATAGGATCACAACGTCAGACATTAGGACAATTTAAGACTGGGAAAGTAGGGGGTGGCCGGGTTGGGAGGATAGGAAAAGAGGATGGTTAGAATCAGTCAAATATTTGATTAGATATGGATAGATTTTGATGACAAAACTAAAGTTATATTAGTACTAGTATTCCTTAATAGTTTTGTAATCTATTTATTATGAGCAGTAATATATTCGTCACCCTGTGAAATCACTGGGCCCTTTGCCAGTCGCGACTGCTCCTCTGATCTCTCCACTTCGGCTTCGCACTCATCGGATGGCTACTCGATCTGTGGTTGAGACTGTTTAGTGCAAAGACTATTCTAATATCCTTGCTCACAGTATTACTGCTTCCTTGCTTGCTCAGTCTGAGCCCACAAATTGTTGCACTGCTCTTCTAGATCCCTCTTGGATTTCGGCTATGGATAATGAGATAGCAGCTCTTGATGGACAGCGCACCTAGGATTTGGTGTTACGACCATCGGATGTCAACATTGTTGGCACCAAATGGGTTTATCATCTGAAGTATCATCCAAATGGCACTGTTGAGCGTCATAAGGCTAGGTTTTTTATGCAATTTTTTTGCAGATTTTGAGATTTGACTTTGATCACACTTTCAGTTCGGTGGTCAAAGCATCCACACTTCGTACTGTTCTGAATATTTCTACAATACGTTGTTGACCTCTTCATCAGTTGGATGTCAAGAATACCTTCCTCAAAGGCATTCTCGATACTCCAGTTTATATGGCACAGCCCGTTGGTTTAAAGGGCCAGCTTCATTCGGATTATGCATGTCGCCTGCGTAAGGCCATTTATGGTCTTAAGCAAGCTCCGTGTGTTTGGTTTCAGTGGTTCAGCACCTATTTGTTCAGCTTCGGGTTTCTATGCAGTTCAACTCACACTTCCCATTTTGATCTGTCTCGGGACTCATCATTACTATACCCAACTCTTATACAACTGTTCATTGATCAGACGCATCGAGATTTTGCAGTCAAGGATTTGGGCACTTTTCACTACTTTCTTGGTTTGTAAGTTACATCCTCTACCTCGGGTTTACTTCTCGGATAAGCAAAGTATGCTAGGAATATTCTCACTCGTGTCGGGGCTCAGAATTCAGTTTTTCACAAGCAGGTGAAGCACATCAACATTGACTATCACTTTGTTTAAGAGTTGGTAGTTTTTGACAAGTTGAATGTTGCTCATGTTCCTATTGCTCTTCATATTGCCGACATTTTCACCAAAGGGCTCTCCCATCCACTGTTCGAGTTCTTCCGGTCAAAAATTTGCGTTGCTAAGCATCCGACGCTTCACTTGAAGGGGGGTGTTAGAATCATTCAAATATTTGATTAGATATGGATAGAGTTTGATAACTAGACTAGAGTTATATTAGTACTAGTATTTCTTATATGTTTTGTACTCTATTTATTCTGAGCAGTAAGACATTCATCACTACAGAAAATTATTCTTTCAAGGATTTAAAGATTATTAGCCATCCCAATTGTATAATTCTGGTTTACCCCATTACAGACCTTTTTTTCTTTCAAATTAAGTAGCAAATTGATATTTGCTGCATTATAATTTATGGGACAGATTATCACGAGACTATTGATAGAGTGAAAATATATTGATGGTGGATGATATATATATAGCTGTGTACAAAGGTTACAGTAGTCAATGAACAAGAATCTAGAAAGCCTTAGTAAATCATATAATACTAACCTACCTTATCTACTCTATAATCCCTTCAAGTGAAGCGTTGGATTGGAATGTATAGTTTCGACCAACAAAATTCAAACTGGAGTCGATGTAGACCATTGGTAAAAAATATTCATACATGTTGAACATCAGAAGACACATGATACACCTTGAGTTTGTCAGAAGCCACCATCTCACGAATAAAGGGATAATTGATATTGATGTGCATGTCTTTCTTACGCAACACCAAACTCTTTACAAGGAAAAGAGAACTATTTTTATCATGCAAAAACACTGGAGGAGCAACGAACAACAAATGAAGACTCTGAATAAGATTCCTCAACCATGCTAACTTAGCTGCAGTGTTAGCTATGTCAGGATGCTCGGATTCAGTACTGCACCAAGACACAATATGCTGTTTCTTGACACTCCACGAAACGAGGTTATCACCAAGGAAAATGGAATAACCATAATTCAAAATATGAGTCTCTTAAAAATTAGCCCAATAAGCACCTGAGTAACCAATAACAAAAGAAACGCTGAGAGAAGAGCTAAATGTCAAAGCAAAGTGAAACCACAAACGTTATATAAAACCTAGTAACAGCTTGAAAATGATCATCTGTAGGATCTTGCATGGACTAAATGACCATATTAATAGTATAAGCTAAGTTAGGTTGAATGACCGTGAAGTACTAAAAAGAACAAACAAGAGACTAATAAAGCGTGGTATTTGAAAAAGAATCACCAGTAGAGCTAAACTGAGAATATGCTACAAATGGAGTGAAAACAGGAACACAATTAGTCACATTAGCACAATGAAGAATGTCACGAGCGTACTTCCATGAGCCAAGAAGAGTCTATCAGTAGTGGACGAAAAATTTAACCCAATGAAATACTAAAGGGTGCCTAAGCCCGTAATAGTGAAATCTTGATGAGCATGAGCAATGAACAAATAGAGAAGAGCATAGTCATTTCCAATCAAGATAAAACCATGAAGATAAACTAGCAAGTAAAGAAGCAAGGATCCACGAGAAATACGCAAAAACAAAGTATTCGCAGAGTTATATATGAACTAAATCGGTAAAACCAATGTCGATGAGTTTTTTTGAGACATTAGATAGCTTTCCAAAGAGAAGTGAACAATCATTCATGCAATTTCAAAGGGTGCAACTCCAAGATACATGGCTCTTCATTTTCAATCATTGTGTCCATTGGGAAGACCATTTAGCTCTATAAATGGAGATCGGAAGGGTGGAGTTTTGCTGCAGGGAAAAAACAATCCATTCACAAGAAACCATTTTGCTCTTCTTCTTTTTGCTTTCAGCGTAGAAGTAGTTAGTGCAAACTATTGTCAACAAAGCTTCCATTTTATCCTAGAATATATTTGTTCGGTATCATATGCACACAAAAGAGAACAAATAAAGCCTTAAAAAAGTGTAATACACGACTTGAATGTTACTTTTATACTCTCTCTGTCCCAACTCAAATTGCAAGGAATAAAAAATTCAGTCAAACTAAGAAAACTTTGACTACATATTTGAATAGATATATAAATAATAATATTGTTGTAAATGATATCATTGGATTCGCCATAACAAGTAATTTCTAAAAAGTAACTTTTTATTTACCGATATAATACGTAGTTAAGTATATTAATGATCAAACGTGGGTTGGAGACCGTGAAAAAGATTCCGTGTAATTTGAGTTGGGACAGAGGGAGTATATATTTATGTTAAAAAAGTATAATAAATAATAGTATTTTAAAAATGAGTTCAAATGAAAATTGTATTTTCTTTAAATTTAACCAACATACAACTAGAAAAATAATATTATCATATTTTTATACAAATAATAATTAAAATATTATATTTTTAAAAATATTTATAAAGTAAATTCAATTACAATAGTTTATAAAATATTTAAATTTATTTAAAATAATATAATTTTTCTTTAAATATAATTGATTAATGATTTATAAGAAAATAATATATGCTTATTTTAAAATATTTTAACAAACAATATTGTACATCAATATGAGTTCATATGAAAATTATATTTTTATTTAAATCCGACCCACATACAATTCAAAAGATAATATCACAACCATTTTATAGAAATAATAATAAATATATTATATTTTTTCAAAATAATTTAAAATATATTTCAATTACAATAGTATATAAAAAAGTTATATTTATATATAATAATATAATTTTTATTTATAATATAAATAATAAATTAATGATTTCGAAAGAAAATAATATTTATTTATATTATAATATTATTAAAATAATATTATTAAAATTTTAATTAATATGAAAATTATATTTTTATTTAAATTTGATCCATATATGAATCTAAAATAATATTATAATATTTTTATAAAAATAATAATAAAAATATTGTATTTTTTGAAAATAATTATAAAATATAATTCAATTACAATAGTATATAAAATATTATATTTATTTAAAATAATATCATTTTTTAAAATATAAATAATTAATTATTTATAAGAAAATAATAACTACTTATTTTAAAATATTATAACAATTAATATTATAAAAAAATGAGTTTATATGAAAATTATATTTTAATTTAAATTCGACCCATATACAATTCAAAAAATAATATCACAATATTTTTATACAAGTAATAATTAAAATATTATATTTTTTCAAAATAATTATAAAGTATAATTTAATTAAAATAGTATATAAAATAGTTATATTTATGTAAAATAATATCATTTTTATTTATAATATAAAATAATAAATTAATGATTTTTTTAAAAAATAATATTTATTTATATTAAAATATTATTAAAAATAATGTTATTGAAAAATGAGTTCATATGAAAATTATATTTTTATTTAAATTTGATTCATATGCCACTCTAAAATATTATTATAATATTTTTATACAAATAATAACTAAAATATTATTATTTTTAAAAAATAATTATAAAATATAATTCAATTACAATAATATATAAAATAGTTACATTTATACAAAATAACATCATTTTTATTTATAATATAAATAATAAATTAATGATTTTATAAGAAAATAATATTTATTTATATTAAAATATTATAACAAATAATATTATTTAAAAGTGAGTGTACGAAAATTATATGTTTATTTAAATTCAAATCATATACAATTCAAAAAATAATATTACAATATTCATACAAGTAATATTTAAAATATTATATATTTTTTAAAATAATTATAAAATATAATTCAATTACATTTAAAAAAATATTAGAGGGCACTTTTAGATAATGCGCCCTCACCTTTTTTTAATCCAAAATTCAGGGCAAAATTTATTTTAAAAATCCCTATTTATTTTCAGTTTGAAATTCATACTATTATAATTCAACTATGATTGAATTAACCTCCATAAAAAAACTTCATAAAGCATTTAGCACTTTGTGTCCGTTTGGAGCCATGCATGAATCGTTGACTTTACTACACTGTTAAGGCAGCCGAAATGTAAGCTAGCTGAGAATTTGACTATTTGCAGAAGCAACATCAACATGTATCACGTCCGTTGACTAATGGTTGCTTCTTCTTTAAAGGAAAAACTGCATTTATGTCTCAATTCTTGTGTTTGTGCAGATATACCTCTAAATTTTTTTAATGTGTATTCATACCCCTGTTGTGGTATGAAAAATTGGTCGATTTCAGTCATTCCCGGATTTGATAGAAATGACCGTTTAATTTCGGTCATTCCCAAATTCGGAGAAAACGGTCCTTTCTATTGAATCCGAGAATGACCGAAATTGACCAATTTTCAGACCATGACTTTAAAAAAACTCGGGGGTGTATCTACACAAACATAAGAACTAGGGGTATGAATGAGTTTATCCCTTCTTTAAATCATCTTTATTCTATCATGGAATTTGCAACATCAACATGTATCACGTCCGTTGACTAATGGTTGCTTCTCTTAAAATCATCTTTTATCTATCATGGAATTTGCAACGGATTGGAGTATTTTTACTCTCATTAGTCTATTTTGTGCTAGTTTTCGATGTTGTTTTGACTCTATGGTAATAGTTCATGTGCTCTTGATAACAGTCCTATAACATGGCTTCAATTTGACGGGATTTATAAATTGTACTCCCTCTCCCATGTTCATTTATTTATGGCACATATCTTTTTAGCACAAGAATGTTGAAGATGTTATTTAAGTGGCGAAAATTAATTGGAATATAAGTAAAGTAAATTTAGTGTTTGAAATTATCTTAAATTATGCTGCTATTAGAAAGTGTCAAAATCAAATGAACATCCCAAAATAAAAATTGTGCCACAATTAAATGAATGGAGAGAGTATTGTAAGTTAGAGAAAAGTGCTTATGTAACCCTACCTATTTCACATAAGTGCCTATATAACATTTTGATAATTAAAAGTGTCAATATAACCCAAGATAGTTGATGTAAGTTCAATTTTACCCATTCCAACATATTTAAGGCAGAATTTTATGAAAAGACTATTTTACCCCTCTAAGAAAAAAGGAAAAACATAATAAATTACTATTATACCCCTAATAACCCTAATATTCTTCTTCTTTCTCCTCTCCTCTTCTTCTTCTCTACCATTGGTTTCTTCCTTCTTCTTCAGTGATTTTTTGGCGAACTTCCAATAGCGACGTCGTTCAATCTTGGCGGCGAACATGTTCAATTACCTCTGTTTGGCTATGAACCCTAACCCGTTCAATCACTTTATTCTATTTCCCCCAAAATTTAAAAACCTAACACACCTAGGCCGCGATGTTGTGGGGGTGGTTGGAAGTTTGAGTCGATGCCGCGGGGGTGGCTCCTCCACGGCATCGACGCTCTGGTGGTGGCTAGATCGCCTTGTTCACAATGCCGTACGTGGGGATGGCTGGAGGCGGCATCGATGCCGTGGAGGAGGTTGGGGTGGTTGGAGGCTGCACCGACGCCATGGAGGAGGTTGGGGTGGCTAGAGGTGGCGTCATGTGGTGACTGGGGGTGGCTGGAGTCGATGTCGTGGGGGTGGCTGGATGCGGCACCAGGTGGTGGTTAGGGTGGCTAAAGTCGACGCTGTGGTGGTGGCGTGGAGGAGCTTGGGGTGGTTAGAAGCGGCGCTAGGTCAGCGGTGAAGCGACGCCAAAGCGACACAGTGGAAAAGAAGCCTTCAAGCATCTAGAGCCATTTGCTTTAGTTCTGGTTTAAATGGAGTGAAGATTGTTAAGCATCTGGAGCCACATGTTTTGGTTCTGGTGTGGTATAGAGTATTCTTCTTTTGATTGTGGATTATATAGTATTCAAAAAGGTACTATGTTTTGGAAGAGACGGCGGTGTTCTTTTCCGATGTGAACTACAGGTGGGGGTGGTAGGTTGTGGAGAGGGTGAGGGAAAAATTGTCTTAACACTTTCAGGTTTTAGGTAAAAGGGTATTTTGATCATTTTATATGTGGTCAACGCCGATCAAATCCATATATTATGTCTTATGATTTGGCACTTTCATCAACTAGTTAGGGTTATTTTTGCACTAAAAATGATTTGAGGGTTATATTGGCATTTAAGCAAGTAGGTAGGGTTATATTGGTATATATCCCTATAAGTTAAGTATCTTTTGGTATTTGGAAAAAAATTAAAAAAATTTAAGGATAAAGTATGGTTTTCACCCTATATTTTGGGTGAAAAGTGCTAATATAACGCCGTAAATCTGACAGTGCAAAACTAACTCGCACTTTTCAACAAAAGTGCAAAACTAACCCTAACTTACTGGTGAATTGTGCAGTTATAACCAAAATTACCATCTCCAACATTAGCCTTGAAAAATCTGACATTAACCATCCCAAAAATGACCAAAATATCCCTAGCTCTTCTTCTCCATCACCTCTCCTCCCTCTTTTTCCTAAATCACCACCAGTACCACACCCCCACCATGCATCCCTACCGTACACCACCTCTGCATCTTCTCCTCCCCCACCTCCCGTCCCTCTTCTTCCTTAATCACCACCAGCACCACATCTCCATTGCACATCCCCACTGCACACTACCCATATCTCTTCTCGTCCCTCACATTTACTCCCTCTTCTTCCTAAATCAAAACCTTAGTGACCCATCACACCCTCACCGCACATCCCACCGCACACCACTGCATCCCCACCACACTTAAATATTTTTCTTTAAGGGAATTCATCGAACATGAAATGCGCATACAATGATTCATGATTCTAAAAGCTAAATCACTAAATTTTAAGAACATGTAATGGCTAGGGAACACTTGCCTTCAATTTAAGAGACCTTTAGGATTAATGTGCGACCGGAACGGTCTCAGGAAAGTGTTCGTCGGTGGATTTGGACAGTGATGCCATATTGCTAAATTTGGGAAGAGTTCATTGGTTTTTATGCCAAAATGCTTGTCCCCTTGATGTTATACACACTAAGGTGTTAATGAGAGGGGTTAATTGAAGTTAATGGGTGATGTGACGTCAAATGCATGTATTTTTCGAAGCATTTAACATTTCTTTTGTTATATTTTTGTAGAAGATTGCTAGATTTTGGTAGGTTTACATCATAAGGGGTTATAACCGTTTTTGGTTTTTGAATCTAAATCCTTCATTTTGTAACCTAGTTTGAGTCTAATGGATTTTTGGTCCTTACGAGCATCTAGATTCCTTTTTGTGAGCTTAATCTATAGATTTCTCGTAAGCACTTTGGAGCATTTTATTGAAGGTCATTCGTAAGGATGGTAGAATATTGAAGGCCACGAGTCAAAACGTGGTAGAAGATAAAAGGGTCGGAAAAGGAAGACAAAGAAGCAGAGGAATTGTGATCCGAAAGTTTGAACCAAGTTCTGGAAAAAATCGGAGAAGAACCAACCTCTGAGAGTGGTACCATTGGATTTTTCTTCTGGAGCACTATATAATGGACTGCAAGAACTCTCAAAATGGATCAACGGTTCACCCGTAGCAACGGAAGTAGAAGAGAAGACCAATTATTATGAAAATTGGTAGAAGATGGGCAGAACACTTAACATTGGTCGTGTCAAGTATCCCATCAGCCATTTTATGTCTTTTCTCTTTTAATTCTTAGCATATAAATACTCTCCTTCTCTCCCCCATTTGGAGAAGGAATTCCCTATCTTCAAAACCCTAGATTTGCTTTTTCTTTTTCATATTTTCATATTTTCTCCAATATTTACCATGGTTTTTTGTACTTTTGTTATGGGTTTAGCTAATCTGGGCTAAATACACTTTTGGGAGCAATTGGTAAGCATTTTTAGTATGAATTTGTGAGATTTGATTTATCCTATTTTTTGCTTTGATTATCAAATATATTTTGTGCTTTCTTGTGTAGTTAATGCATGATTTAGACTAAAATGATTAACTAGTTAAAGAATGTGAGTTAATTAGTTGCTAGGTTTTTTTGTCAAACCCAAGATACTTTGACTTTTTAGCGATGTGATTATCGTGAGTTGATGTTAGGTTATAATTAGATGTGACAACTAATTATGATTATTGATTGATGGAATTTCTTGGATTTGAAATGAATTTAAATGGGTTTGACTAATTATAATTGTGGCTCACTAATAACGATTAGCATGAAGACCGATCCTCGTAGTCGTTATTAGTAGATATATTTGTGTTATCCCGATATTTCTCGCTTGTACGATATTTTTTTAGTTGTATTGGTTCTCAATGTGCATTGCTATTCTCGGGGAAGTCTGTGACGCCGATCGTCTAGGGTGACCTGAGGGTAAGGTTATTGTGTCGCGCCGATCGTCCACTCTAACTATAACCAAGGGAAGGCGAGAAATATCTTCACCCGAAAGGTGTTGATAATTTCTCCATGATATGTGATTAATGCATAAAAATAGGATGATCAATCGATGATTAAAGGATGACTAGAAATGTAAACCAATTGTGCCCAAGGCTCGTTATCTTCTTAATTACATCTTTCGTGCTAGTGTGATCGTAGTTATATTGTTATCTCTAATTTTTGGTTAATTTAGTTATTTAAAGTAGGGTTATTTACATTTATAACCTTGACTTTAGGCTAAAAGTGCCAATATAATCTTGCAATCTCAGAAAGTGTCAAAATAACCCTAACTTATTATTATGTGCCAATCTAACCCTAACTTTTGGAAAAAATTGTGCTGATATGCCCAAACTCTATCTTTCCAGCATTGACCGGGTAAATTCCGGCAAAGAAAAAAAGAAAATGACTAAAATAACCTTCAACAAAATTCGAAAATTGTGTCCCTGAAATACCCCTCAATTATACAGGGTTATTTCAGCACAAAGTCAATAAATTCAGGGTTATATTTGCACTAGAAATATAAAAGACAGGGTTATTTCAGCACATTGTTAATAAAATGAAGGTTATTTCAGCACAATGGACATTTCAGAAATTAATAACGGAATGCCTCTACAACATACAAGAGCAACAAGGAATGCAGCAAATTACAGTAACTACATCCAAAAAAGGCACCAAAGTAAATCCACAGCAACCTCCTAACATTACAACCATTCAAAACACAACAAAATTATGAAAAAATGTCTCATGTTCTGACATTACATGAAACAAAACTAAACCCCATCCATTATAGGAATTTACAACCAGACCCTACTTAACACCATAAACAACCCTAACACAGCCAAGAAAAGCAAACCCTAACATCTCCCCTAGCACAAAAATCACAATAAAACATGCAAAATTCTAAAAACTATATAAAAAACCTAGAAAATTCACCCCCAATGGCACAATTTGCCCCTAAATCTCAAACAATGAAAAAAACCAACTCCATAAGGGGAATCAGAGGTAACAAATGGGGAAATATCCAATACATATTGAAGAGAGATTACCATTTCGGGTGATGCCCTGTTTTAGGAGGTGAAGCTGACAAGAAAGATGTAAAATTAGAAATCCACCAGCCACTTGTAGACAAGGAAAAAAATACGCCAATGCCAACGAGGAACGACGGACGATTGCACAGATGAAGAGCAACGAGGCAATGTCTCAGTTTCTGTGCTTGGGGCTGAAGAAAGCGGGAAGAAGGATGGAGCGGGAACAAAGTCTAGGGAAAAATAG
>JAULKJ010299473.1:0-11668 GCA_032355405.1 Rubia balearica | reverse complement strand
TTCACAATAAGTAGTGAAAGTGTTGAATAGGTTATATGTTCAATGATAGATAAGAGGCTTGGAAGTAGAAATCAATTGCACCCAAGATCCCATAATTCGTGTTTAACCTCGTCTTAGTAGCTGTTGCTTATTTATTATATTTGTATGGTTTGCTAGTTTAACTTGTCTTAAATTGATAACTTAGAAAATCCAAACCAAAACCCCTCTTTTTACAAGCTTTTATATTTATGTATACCTTTATATATTGTGTAGTATTTACCATTATATGAGAAAATGCTTAGAAAAATCCTTTGTCTATGCGTACGACCCCGACTTTCCATTATCTACTTAATTGTAGTTAAGAGCACTTTAGGGATTAAAAATAGTACATTTGAGAGGTACGGCGACGACCTCCACTCCGTGTGCCATTATTTCTGAGGAGGCTCAGAGACCCGCCACCATCAAGCAGGGTCTTGTTTTGGCGACCCGACCTGGTTTAGATATCCTCTTTTCACATCCTTTTGTGCAGGGCTCTTCTTCTCGGGGGATCCATACCAAGTCCTTTGCACAACACCTTTGCTCGGACAGGGTTGGTTTCTAAAGCCCTTCCCATTCCTCACTTCAATGCCTGGCTGCGCGAACGCTACTTGAATGTCGCTGGCACTAACTCTTTGGCCGACTAGTTAGTAGCGACTGTTCTTGAGGTTTGTCCTCTTTTTCATTAATTATTTTTCCTTTATTTTTGTCCTGTGCTTGCTCGTTTCCTTTTTCTTTTTCTAGCACGTCTGCTCTGCCAGGGCCATGTAGCAGGAAATCAATAGCTTACGGGCAGAAAATGGTAAGCTGAAACGCGGCTTGGCCTCCCTGTATTCCCAGGTTCATCGAGTTATAGAGATGGAGTAGGATCTGGAGCTGGAGAAGGGTGTCACCGGCTCTCTGCGGAGCTCCCTAACCCGTGCTGAGGCCAGGATTTCAGACCTAAAAGCCTTCCAAGACTGGGCATTCACTCGGGGTTTCCTGAGATTTTTTTCCTGCGTGGTGCGGAGCTATAAAGCATCCAAGATATTGAGCGGCACGCTGATGAGGTCTATCAACCTCTACTCCCGCACGGAGGATGAATATTAACTGTGGCTGGCCTTGGTGATTCCTTTATTCTTTTCTAGGAATATAGCTTCACTGAGTACTTCTTCCAGCTGCACCCAGGAATGTCATTAGTCGAGCTGGATAGTTGGACCCCCCGATGGCATCCCTCTTGAGACTGATGCACATTTTTCCAATGGGAATTAGTGACTGGCCAAAGATATGGCGATTCCTGCTGATGAATAGCTCAAGCTGCTGGCAGCTCTATGAAGAACGGCGACGCCGGAGAGGTTCATAAAAGGGTTGAAGGTAGGGAGGTTAGTACCATGGTTATTGAGAAGGTTGAAGGAGAAGACGGTTCAGCGAAGCCTTGAATAAAAAGACTTCTTTCCTTTTTTTTATCATCTGTCCATTCCCCTGCTGAGGTATGAAACATTATTTAGCATGATGTTGCTGCTTGTATTTGTTTTACCTTTTTTTCTTCAACTTAACCTGTAGTTGTGTTAGTCATTCAAACATATTTCAACCTGAACTACGTTCGTTTATGTTTATCTTCGGCACTTGTTGTGGCAGAAATTATCATTATTTTTTTTCCTTTGAAACTCGACCTACAACCGTGTTGCCTGCTAAGCATCGATTGCTGTCAAAGCTTTGTGATCTCCGGATTATGTAACCTGGCTGTTGGGACCAGAATCCATGAGTTATTCTGACTTGTGCTTCTTCGGCCCTGGTTTCGGTCTGGAATTCATTTTCCTTATCCTCTTTGAGATTAGGCCTGCACCTTGCGCTGGCAGTTTGTGCCAGCGTGGCAACTTTAGCTTGAATCAGGCCTTTCTCCAGAGCTGGGTGTGGCATGAGATTCGGTCAGCACCTTGCGCTGGCAGTTTTCGGGATAACTTTAGCCTGAATCAGGCCTTTCTCCAGCACTGGATGTGGCATGAGATTCATTGTCCGTAGCCCTTTTGATATTCAGCCTGCACCTTGCACTGGTAGTTTGCGCAAGCAGGACAACTTAAGCCTGAATGGGAACTTTCTCCAGCGTTGGGTTCTTAGTCCCTTTGAGATTTGGCCTGCACTTTGCGCTGAAAATTTTCGCAAGCACGACCACTTTAGCCTGAATCTGGCCTTTCTTAAGTGCCTGGTGCGGCCGGAGATTTATTGTCCTTAGCCCCTTTGAGATCCAGTTTGCACTTTGCACTGGTGGTTTGCGCTAGGGTGGCAACTTTAGCCTGAATTAGGCCTTTCTCCGGTGCTGGGGTTGCCGGAGATTCATCGTCCTTAACCCCTTTGAGATTTTTCCTACACCTTGCACTAGCGCGGAAACTTTAGCATGAATCGGGTATTTCTCCGGCACTGGGTACGTCTGGAGATATATCGTCCTTAGCCCTTTTGGGATTCGGCATGCACTTTGCACTGGCAGTTTGCACCAGTGCGACAACTTTAGCCTAAATCGGGCCTCTCTCCAGCGCTTGGTGCGGCCTGAGATTCATCGTCCTTATAACTTTTGATATTCAGATTGCACTTTGCACTAGCTGTTTGTGCCAGCGTGGCAACTTTAGCCTAAATTGGGCCTTTCTCAGGCACTGGTTGCGGCCAGAGATTCATTGTTCTTTTTTATTATGCACTCATCACAAGCATTGTAAAAGGGGTCAAGAAAGTATATTGGGGTTTCCTTACGATCATCTTCCTTTCACAGGATTTTAACAAATTTGATCCTTTGAGGAACCCCGTCTCTCCTACCCGTCATATTTAACAGCCAAAAAGCAGTTTTCACGAGTACATAAATTTACAATCACTTTAACCATAGTACCTTCTTAGGTTAGCTATATTCCAGGTCATGGGAATTAGTTTCTATCCATCGTCTCCATTTTGTATGCTCCTTTTCTTAGTACCTCATTCACTTTGTATGGGAACTGCATCTAGCTTCTTCTGACCCTGGGCTCGACTTGCTTCATTCTTCCTCAATGCTAAATCCCCCACTTTCAAGAACCTTTCCCGCATCCTGCGATTGTAATGCTGTTCCATCTAGGATTTGTACATTGTACCTTTCAGTTCTCCCTTCTCCCTGAGTTCATCCAGGGCCTCCAAGTTCTCGCTGGAAGCTTCTTCAATTTCTTCCTGGCTCATTGGTTCTGCTACTCTCTTGCTTGGCACTGTTATTTCTAGGGGAATTATCGTCTTCGTCCCGAAACACATCCTGTATGGTGATTCTCCGGTAGCGGTTCTTGGTGTAGTTCCGTGTGTCCACTGCACACTCATTAATTCTTCTTCCCACTCCCCTTTAGCATGTCCCAACCTCCTTTTCAGCCCTTGAACAACTGTCCTATTTGTCACCCCATTTGCCCGTTTACCTGCGGGTGAGCTACGGAGGTGAACTGCTGGCTTATGTTCAATTCTGCGCACCACGACCTGAAAGGTTCAATGAGCGAACTAATTTCCATTGTCGCTTACAATCACTCCCAGGATGTCGAACCTGCACACTATGCTCCTCCAAGCAAAAGTTGTGATTCTTCTTCCTGTTATGCTTGTTACGGCCTCCGCCTCCATCCACTTCGTGTAGTAATTAATTGCCACAATTATGAATCTCTTTCTTCCTTCAGCCTCCGGGAATGGTCTTGTGATTTCAATCCCCCATTTTGCAAAGGGTCAAGGTGACCTTATGCTGGTCATTCGCTTTGCAGGAAGCCTCTGCATCTTCATGTGTTTCTGACACCTGGGACATTCTTTGGCCATCTTTTCCGAATCTTCCCTCATAGTTGGCTAATAGTATTCATCCCTAATTGCCCATAGAGCTATTGTCCTTGCTCCCTGGTGACTTTCGCAACTTCTTTGATGAATTTCCCTGAGAATTAGTTATACCAGCTCTGGACCTGCGCATTTGAGCCACGGCTCTGTGTAGCCCCTCTTGTACAGTAGCCCATTTCTAACATTATTCTGTTACGCCTCTCTTTTTGTTGTTCTTGCCTCTTTTTCCTTGGTCGACAATTACTCACGCTCCAGGTAGTTGCGAATGAGTGTTGTTCATTCAGTAATTGGTCACTGTATCACCGCTACCTGTCCTGCATCTGTCGACCTATATGCTAGCTCCTCAACTAGCATGGTCTTGGTTAAATGTGCATGAGTTGAGGAGGCCAACTTGCTCAATGCATCCGCCTTTCTGTTCTGTGACCTTGGAACCCTGGTGATATCAAATTCTTCAAACTCAGCCGCTAAGCTTCTGACCTTGTCCCTGTATTTCATCATTGCCAGCTCCTTGACAGCATACTGTCTGTCATGCTGGTTGCCCACCAGCATCGAATCTCCGTAGGCCTGCAACTTCTTTGCTCCCAGCTTCCTGGCTATCTCCATGCCCGTAATTAGTGCCTCCTATTCAGGTTTATTGTTTGAGGCTGGAAACTTGAAGCGTAGGGCATAAGTTGACTCCATTCCTTCTAGGTCTGATATTACATAGGTCGTGCCTACTCCTTCCACTCTGGAAGCTCCCTCCACGTATAACTTCCATACGTCAGTACCCATTTTCTCCCCCCCAACTTGCATGCAAGAACCCATCTTTCACTGCAACTCCTTTCATATTTTCCTCCTTTGGCATCTCTGCTAGAAAATCTGCCATTTCCTGCCCCTTAATTTCTCTTCTTGGGTCATATTCAATGGCATGATCTCGTAGCTCAACTGTCCACTTCATTAATCTCCCTAAGCTTTTCGGCTTAGTTAGTATCGTAATGAGTAGTTGATTCGTCAAGACCACCACATGGTGCTCTTTGAAATATTACCTTAACCTCCTTGCTACATGGACCAGGACCAGGGCCAAGGCCAGCTTCTCCTGATTCTTGTATCTCCGCTCCAGACCCTGCAGGACCCGGTTAACAAAGTATAACGGTCGCTGGACTTTGTTTTTCTCTTTAACTAGCACCCTGCTTACAACCTCATCAATTGTTTCCACATACATGTATAAGGTTTCTCCCTTCCTTGGGCTGGTCAACGTGGGAAGATTTTTCAAGTAGGTGTTCAGCTCCTTAAATGCCTTTTTCTGTGATTCTCCCCATTGCATCACCCCCTTTTTGTCCACTCATCCTTTCAATTTTTTGAAAAATGGGAGAGCTCTTTCACCTGCTTGTGACATGAAACGATTCATAGCTGCAAGCTTCCCATTCAGTCTCTGAGCCTCCTTCAGCGTGCTTGGCGATTTCATTTCTACAATCATCTTTATCTTTTTAGGTTTGCGTGCAAGCCCTCGTTTGACACCACGTGTTCCAGAAATTTCCCTACTCTCACCCCAAATTGGCATTTGGATGGGCTCAGCTTCATCCCTGTCTCTCTGAACCGCAACAAGGTTTCCCTGAAGTCCTCCACAAAAGTCTCGTACTGACTGTTTTTATCACCATGTCATCCACATACCACCTTTTTATATGTTGCTCCAGCGTTTCTAAGGTCAAAAGGCATCATACGATAATCGAAAGGCCCCTTCTCCATGATGAAGGCAGGTTTCTCTAAATCACTCTCCATCATAGGGATTTGGTGATACCCCTTCTATGCATCAAGAAAACATTTGATTGGGTAGTTTCTAAGAGCGTTCTGGTCGATGATCGGTAATGGGTTATAGTCCTTGGGGCAGGCCATGTTTAGGTCTGTATAGTTTACACACATCTCCAATAGCCGTAAGTCTTGTTTACTAGTACTGGATTGGCCAGCCAGGTTGGATACGAAATTTCTTCCAGAATCCCTGCTGCAACTAGCTGTCCTACCTCCTTCTGGACGACTTCATTCCTTTCTCTACACAACATCCTCCATTTCTGCTTGACTGGCTTGTAAGAGGGGCCCATCATCAGCTCATGACAGCTTATATCCTTCGACACCCCCGTCATATCTTCCAGCTTCCATGCAAAGGCTCGCCCGTTCTCCTCCTGGATCTTTATCAGCTTGTCTTTCACCTGAGTTGGGAGGTCAGTTCCTACCTGTACTGACGAGCTTTCATTCAGCTTCACCGTTTCCACTTTCGCGCCCAGCTTCGATGAATCATTTCCATCCATGATTAACTTGACAGGCCTTGCCCTGTTTACCTGTGTCCCACAGCTAACGTCTTTGTCTTCTCTCTTCCTCTTGCTGAGCGTAATCTTGTGGCACTCTCTAGCTCTCTATTGGTCTTCTTTTACTTTGGCTATTTCTCCTCTGGTTGGGAACTTCAACAACAGGAGTAGGGTAGACACTATGACCGTGATCAATGCAAGCACCGGCCTTCTTAGTATCTGGTTGTAGGGATTGTTTTCCTTTACAACTATAAATTCCATGTTCACTGTTTTGCTTCTCGCACCCTCTCCTGCCATCACTGGGAAGAGTATGGTGCCCTCTGGCCATATCGCCCTGTCTGTGAAATCCACCAGCGGGATGCTCGTGTATTCCATATTTCTTCTGGTATTTTCATCCTGCTTCTCGAAACAATGCAAGTACATAACTTCCATAGAGCTTCATCTGTCAGCATACGCTCGATGGATCCTCATATCCATTACTGTTATCACCACCGCGTCTGCGCCTGCTGGCATGTCCGATATCGGGTCTGTATCATCAAATGTTAATTCTTCATTTTTCCTAGCTTTTTTCCCTCCGGCGTTGGCTGTGGGGTCTGCCTGCAGCGTGCCTTTTGCTGAGACTCAGTCTTTCCTCTTGCACTTCCACCAATGATGACGTATATATCTGTCACCGTAGATACTCTGCCTCCTTCACTCGGGGGTATTCTCTCTTTGTCTTTTGTGGTCATTAACTTTCTCATCTCTGGTCACCTCCTTTCTGTTATCTCTCTTTCGCTCTCTGTCGGGGCTCCTTGCTTTACCCCGACCATCCTGCTTCCTGCAGAAACCCCCGTACTTGTTTTTTCTGTAGTTCGCTCTTTTTGCTAAATGTGCTAGCCAGCTCCCTACTATTTATTACATCCTCAATATTATCCTTTAGGTGAATACAATTGTTCGTATCATATACATAGTTATCATGGTACTAACAATATTAGGACTTATTCCTCTTCTCTGGTGGCATACTCATTTTGGTGGAACATCAAGGATGTCTTTTCCTGCACATAGGTTTAAAATCTCTCTGGGTGTTTTGATCAGAGAGGTGAAAATCCTTTCCGATTTGTTGAACCTGCCGGACATCTACCTGCTACCTGTCTGATCGGCCCCTGCCTTCTACGTCCTTCCTTCCGAGCTGTCCTTGTCATCCCTGCATTGAATGTGGCCTCCCAATGTTTCCTTTCTCCTTTTATCAGCCAGGCCCGCCCTGTGGAAATTTGTGACTCTCCTTATTAATTCATCAATGGTCACTGGAGGGTTCAGAATGAAGTCCCGCAACAGCAACTCATGCCTGAGGCCGTTCACAAATATGTCAATGAGGAACTAGCTGCTCCTTTCCCCCACCTGGTTTGCTTCATTGTTAAACCTCTCCCAGTATACCGACAGTGTCTCCGCCGACTTCTGTCTGATGGTAAGAAGTTTCGACCTTGTCTTCTGAAACTTTTTCCTTTGCATGAAACGGGTTAGGAACTTTTCCTCTAGCTGGCTGAAGCTGTCTATTATCCCATCTTCTAGGTTTCTGTACCATACCCTGGCCACAACGATCAGGGTGGTTGCAAACACCTTGCATCATATAGCTTGTGGTATCAGAAACATGGCCATGTTGGTACAAAAGGTGTGCAAAATGGTCCTCTGGGCTTGTCTCGCCATTGTACTAACCCAAGTTCATCGGTATTTTCAGCTATTGGTCCGCTATAAAAAGCTGTATTCCACTGGTAAACAGCGAGCCCCTAAGATCCTTGGTAGAGCCTTATTCTCTCTTTTTTGGCGGTGCCTTTTGCCCGACCTGCTATTTATTTCTTTGGAGTGGTACATAATATTCTTTCCACTCGCAATTTACCATTGTTTCTTCAGCTCCAACTCACTTTTTTCCCTGATGAAGCGGTGTTTTTTTCTCTTTTCCCCACTTTGAACTGTGTGCGAAACTTTTTCCCCACTGGTGGGCACCTCGGAATCTCCATCTTGTTCCGGGAAAAGTTCCGTTGGGCGCATGTTATGCCTTCTCCCTCGGGGCTGCCTAATCTCTATTCCCTTTAGTATGTTCATCATCTCTTTCTGGGACACCATTATCGTTTGAAGGATCTCCAAGTTTTTTGCCACCTCCTCCGCCCTGCGGAGTTGATGTCTTTGTCCCATCGATATCAGTGTCGGAGCAGTTTCATCCTCCTATGTTACGTCTTCTATCATCACCTAATTGTACAGATTCTCTAGCATCCGTGCCTCTATCTTCTCCAATATGCGTGGATGCTAGAGGTTTATTGAAATACCCACAGATGGTGCCAATGTTGATACCAAAATGTGTAGTATGTTTGGCGATAATTCGCACCAACTCAATATGCACCTGAACTTACAAGACAAGCAGAGAGAGGTCAGGAAGGTAGGCCCAGGGTCGTGCCTGCTCCGAAGCTCCCGTTAGCGATTGAAGCCATGTAGAAGCGTATATAATAGTAGAATGATAGGAAAATCTTACCTTGTGTCTCACACTCTTCCTCATTATCTGTTGTTTGGTGGCTGATGGGACTTGAGCTTTCCCATTAGTGCTTTTCAAACTGCTACCTTTCTGACCCCATGCCCAGGTATCGTACCAAGGTAAACAGGCTTCGTGTTTCTGCCCTCTTTCTCCTTATTAGGCCATTAGGCCCATACATTATCAATACACAATTATGTTCGCGATCAATGCACCAAATGCAAAATACAAATAAAGCAAGCAAAGAAAACCCTAGCATTACCGATACACGAGTAAAAAATAACGCTTAGAGAACCTCCAACCCAAGCCTCAGTTTGGAAAATATCAGTAAATACGTCAGATTGACAGAGTTTGAAGCCAAAAACCATCTCCAATGTGGGAGTCAATTCAAGACATTATTCCTACGTGGATAAAATTCTAAGAAAGGTTATAATGAAGCCGTCACATGCCAAGACATTAAATTCCAGTAGTTTTTTTTATGTTTAACCATTTTTCGTTCAAAATGTAGAAGGCCATATTAAATTATTGTTATGTTATTTTACAAAGAGTCCGTCTCTTGAAAGACGGTCCTTCCAAAGTCATGGAAAGACTAAGGTTTAAAGTGCAAATTAGAAAAATGAAGATAAAATTTTTGGGTTGCATGAATTGGGTTATAAACTTTATGACTACTACACGTTGAATAATATAATTTTAATATTACAACTAAAACCTTTTATCTTTTATTATTTTAGTTAAACCCCATCTTTCCATAGGCTTATGGAAAGATAGTTTTTCCTAAGACTTTGCCTTTGCCGAAAGAATTAATGTTCTTATTTTTTTTAAATTATATATGTTAAAATAATTTTTAAAACAAGGATTCTAATGTATAATATTAAAACTCAATAATGTTCATAAAAATTAGTAAAATAAAAAAATGAAAATGATAGTTGTACTTGTAATTTAATATATTTTTATTTACGTAATTTACGAGATGAGAATTAAATTTGGAGGAATTGGAGTTTTTAATTATTTGAAATAAAGTTTTATATTTAATGAAATTTAATATACAGAAATAAATATTATTAATTACAATAACCAATAATTTTTTAAAAAATCTATGTAAATATATATTTTTTAAAAGTATTAATAAATAGGCAAAGTCTTGGGAAAAACAGCATTTCCATAAGTTTATGGAAACTCGGGGTTTAATTATAATTATAAAAAGGTAAAATATTTTAGTTGTAATATTCAAAATTTATTTTTCAGCGTGTAGTAGTTGTAAAGTTTATGACCCATATTAATGCAACCCAAAATTTTATCTTTATTTGTCCTAATTTGTAGTTAAAACCTTGGTCTTTCCATGGGTATTCAAAATTTATTACTCAACGTATAGTAGTTATAAAGTTTATGACCCCGATTAATGCAATCTAAAATTTGAACTTCATTTTTTCTAATTTGTAGTTAAAACCTTGGCCTTTCCATGGCTTATGGAAAGACCATCTTTCAAAAGATGAATTCTAATAACATCCATGAATATTGAAAATTTTACAAATATAAAAGTTTTAAACTTTATGTGTTGACATGTCAGATTTAAATTATAAATGTAATGGTTCCATTGGACATGGAAAATTTTAAATCGCCTTCAGTCCATCTCATTTGCTCACATCATAATGAATTTCTAATGAAAATTTCACATGTGGCACTAAAAATAAGGAAGATCCCCAACCCATTGGAGATGCTGTTACAGATATATGGGGCTAGATTAACCGCTTCTCGCAGACGAACCCCGACTTCCTAGAGGCCACCAGCTCCTCTGGCACTTCACCGGAAACAACAGTGGCACTTCTTGAAGATAAAAATTGCAATGAAGAAAGTTTATCATAGACGAACCGAGATGATTACGATGAAGAAGGCATACGAACGGGACAATTATCATGAAGAATGTGATGAAATAGAGTGCAATGAAGAAGAGGAGCAGAGAAGAGAAGGGAATTAGATGGCAGAACAGTGTTGTTTTCTCAAAGTAGATAATACAGAAAAAATTATTGAAATATCCTGGTTGATACCAATAGGAAACATTCCTTATTATATGGTGCTTTGCGATTAACAAAATTTAAGTCTCAAGAGATTCAATTCTTTGAAAAAATGATTTTTTTTACTTTATAATAAAAATGATTTGCGAGCATTTATTATCCAACTCAACCCATTTCAAAAATTATTCAATGAGAGCATCTGCCACACAGCCAATTAGATTAAGGGTATATTAGCCTTTTTGGAAAAAAGTAGCTGGATTTTCAACTCCACTAATCAATAACAGCTGGAAAGCTATGATTTCTAACTATTTTTTAGTTGTTAGGCAGTTGGGAATGATATTAATAGTTAACAAAGGATTTGAGGAAGGCATTATGTGTATGATTCAGATTTAGCTCTCAACAAACCTTCATCTCTTTCTTCTTCTTTTTCATTTCTGTAAAACTCATCTGTAAATCTCAAAAATCAATACAAATTTCCTATATTGAACTTGTTCGGTTTCTTGTACGTAAAAAAATTGGTATCAAAGCATTCAAGCCTTGGATATGGTAGAAAACACAAGATTGAGAATGTTGGAAAATTATCAGAAAGATCAGGATTCAAAGATTTATGAATTATATTCAAACTTGAAGGCTCAAATAGAGTTGCAAGGAGTCTAGATGTATTCAGAAATAGAAGAAAAATGTGAAGCAATGAGTAAGGAGTTAGAAGATCACATGGATCAGATGATGACACGAAGTTTTAGTAGCTCGAAGAAAGGCTATCAACTTTTTTCCAGAAGGACAACAGCAAAATCAGATCAAGAGATGAAATAGAGTGATAAGCACTATTATGCATGCATTAGTCGATGCACTTAACACATTTATTATCATATTTTGTTTGGTTGATTTCCATTTTTAGTTAGGTTTGCACGACAAAGGGTTTAGACAGTCATTATTGGTTTTCTTGTCTAAATACCGAGTTTTGTAGACTTAACTGAAACTAATGGACACTTTGTATTCACGGGCCCCTAGATCTTCCTTTTTGATCTCGTTAGAAGGTTGCTCGTGAGTAGTTTTTATCAATTTTTTTTTGT
>JAULKJ010299464.1:0-20540 GCA_032355405.1 Rubia balearica | reverse complement strand
GCTGCAGAATCCCTAGATCTCGTTCAACTAGCCATAATCCCGGCTTCGATGATAGGATGTTTGTTTCTCAATTTTCTCAAAATCGGTATGATGCATTACGTGAAAGTGAGAAGTTATTAGATTCTTATGCTGTTGACTTTTGTGAGCATTTAGGTATAGGATTGGTTGATCCACTCAAATTCTTTATTGACCAACATGTTGAGAGATTTCTTTCATTTAACGAAAAGCATATTTTGATATGACTTGCCAATTTTAAGCTAATTTGTAGGAAATTTCAGATGGGGATTACGAGACTATGGTTGGGGGAATTGACATCCCGATTAGCCAATGGACTATTAAGAAGCTATTAGAGTGCCCATACCTACACTTGGAATCTATTTTTCCCGAGGATGTATATGGTCTATTGGATGATGTGTACCATAGGGATAAGTTGTTGCTTGAAGTTGATTACCCCTACATTGGCTCCATGGATTGTAGTGTGAGGTATTTCAACCGCAATATATTGAATTTAAAAAAATAGGATACTTTTGATCTAGCCCTTTTGACTACAGACCAACGTATTGCATATGAGATCATTGCTAGGTGTTTTGTCCTCTCGGGTGGACATATGACCGAGCCTAATTACCCCACCCTTATGTTATTCGATTTAATCATTGAGGGTAGAAAAATCAATCCTGAGGTGGCTATTTTTAGGCATATGTTACACTTTACGACTTCAAAGAAGGTGTTGGCACTTCTAATGTATGGGAGTTCAATCACTCTCATTTTGAAGAGTGTTGAGGGGTTGATTTTAGAAGGGGAAGAAAAAGGGCCAAAGTATTTTGACAAGATGTACTTAGAGAACAAGGGTTGGGTGTTGAGCTATCGTAAGTGGTTTTATTATACCACAGAAGCTCCTAAGGAAAGCAAGAGGCCACGAATTGAGGAAGATTAGTAACAAATGATCTGGTCCTCTGACCGTCGCGACTCGCCACATACGGTCGCGACTCGCGACTGAGATCAGATCCAGTTTTGTTTTGCTTCCTCCGGATGAACCGTTGCTTTGTTTTTGGAGTTCTTGTAGTCGTTTTCATAGTACTCGAAAATATGAATCCAATGGTACCACCCTTGAAGGCTGGTTATTCTCGGATCATTCTCAGAATTCTCCTTTTCTCCCCTTCTTCACATTATCTTCTACCACTTTGTAAGTGGCCTTCCTTCTTCTACCATTCTTGTGAATGGCCTTCTTCAAAGCTCACATGTAAGTCTTCAAATCTTCAAAGATAGTCTTCAAAGTCTTCCAACAATTCCCTTGTTACACAAAATTCTCTAAAAAATGATAAAAGCACAAAGTTGCTCTTAACTCTTCCTTAGAGAATTTCAAGGAAAATTGCCACACATAGAGCACAAAAGTATACAAAAGTGAATACAAAATGTCCCCCAAAATAACCATATAAAATGGATACATCATGACGCAAATAATCTGTTTTCAAATTGCAGTTCAAAAAATACAACAGACGATGTTGCTCATATACTGTTGGATGTTATGAAATTATGGCATGATGTTTCAATGAAACATAAGTCCTTGAATTTCTGAGTGGTAGCATGCTCAGTTTTCATTATGTGGGGTTTCAGATGCAGGTTTACCAAATTTGTTGGAGATAGATCAAACTGAATCCCTTCAAGGAGTACGAGCAAATACATGAGGAAGAGGTTGAAATATTATATCGCGCACATGCAACTTCACTTGGATTTTCTACAAGAAAGTCGACACAAAGACACCATGTGCTTAGTTGATAAAAAACCCAGTTTGTTGGGAGTTGATAATTATTTACTGTCATACTGTGATGTTACACTACTACACTGTGATGATTCAATTTTTTTGGTTTGATATTTTACAAAAACGTACTGATGAGGATGTTGATTTAAATAGGACATTCATATGCTCCACTGCACTTGTAAATTCCACTGTTGTTGCATTTGAAAAAACTATTTTGATGTTCCACTTATATTCGCTAATGTTATTAATATTTTTACATGATAATATACAGATGTAAGATGATACGTATCACTTTATGTATATTACGGATAAAAAAGACATAAACATCAAACACTTATAACTCAAAATTGAACGAATTCATAGAATCATCACTAGCACAACAAAAAGACATAAAAGTGGCATATAAAAGTGGCAACCTTTAATTTGAAGTTTTACGTCAGCATGTGAAAATGTCAATGGTCATAACTATCAAACCATTAAACATCATTCATTACAAAAGGGTTCAAATGCCCTAACAAATCCCTAGCATAAAAATTGAAAAAATCCAAATCCAAATCAACCTAAAACATTAATAACAATCAAGCGTCTCAACACTAACAATCAGCCGTCATAACTGAAAAACCAATGTCAAACTATACATCCCAAACAATCAATTTATATTTCCCCCCGACTTGTTTCCCTTCGCCACTGGCTGTTTCACAAACTTGCCTTCTCCTGCTAATTTTGAAGAGGACGACTCTCATACTCCATCAACGCAAATATAAAAAGACCGACTTCGATCCTCTGCTCAAGGAACACCTTCAGGAGCATAATTCCTCATTTTTTATTAGCTCATCAATGGCAGCTCTGGCTTGGAAAGTATTCATGTGAAATAAATATAAAACATCACATAGAGTAATGAAAACATCAATATTTAAAATTAAAACATCACAATAGCATACATAATATCGCTAAGAACTACATTGAGAAACATCACTTACAATATTTAAAACATCAAACTCAAAATTTAAAGTCATCAACAACACACACTAAAATATCAAAACAACAAAACTAGTCATCAGTTGCATATTTTAAACATGAAAACACCACAAGCTTCAAACAATGAAATTAAAACATTACACCAACACACATAACAATAGTTAGAGTTTAAACATAGAAGATCAAAGGCAGGACCGAAAAAATCAACAACAATATCTAAAACATCACAGCTGAAAAGAAGAAAAAAAACTTACAAATCCTGCTTCCTTCTTGATTGTAACATAAGTGGGAAAGTCTTCTTATACACCTAAGAAACAACAACAAAAACACAAAAATTAGCACAAATCGTAAAAAAACTCTAACATATCACACACAATCAAAACAATAAAACTAAACAACGATTTCACACTTAAGCATAAAAACACAAAAAGCATCAAACACTGAAATTAAAACATCATACCAACACAGACAACAATACTTAAAACCTAAACATGAAACATCCAACAGAAAACCAGAAACATCAACAACAGTATCCAAAACATCATAGCTGAAAAATAATAAAATTTACCGATCCTCCTTCCTTCTTGATTGTAGCAGCAATGAGAGTTTTCTTAGACATCTAATAAATAACAACAACAACATAAAAATTAACACAAATTATATCAAAACCCTAAGATATCACACACAATAAAAAAATGAACATCAAATGCACACTTAAGCATGAAAACACAATAAGCATCATAATTAAAATTAAAACATCACTCCATCACAGATAAAAATACTTAAAATATAAACATCAAACAGAAAACCAGAAACATCAATAACAAAATCTAAAACATCACAACTGAAAAATAATAAAATTTACCGATCCTCCTTCCTTCTTGATTGCAGCAGCAGTGAGGCAAGTCTTCTTAGACATCTAAGAAACACCAACACAAAAATTAGCACAGATCCATAAGAACAATTCATCAAACACAAAAAATAGAAAAAACCTCAAGTATTAACACAGTGAAGAATAAACCCTAAAACACACATTAAAACATGACTGAACTACATACTGAACAAAAACCATAAAATAAACACAATAATACTCAGTATAACCAACACAACCCCTCAAAAATCACATGAAAGGAAAAAATTAAACAAAAATAATAATAAAAACAACAAATTGTGCATAAAAAATTCAGAGCAAAGACATTACCTTCAAAGATAAACACAAAACGAAGGTTGATTAGTGTTAGATTGCCGAAAACCGAAACTAAAATCAGAAAAATTACTGAAAAATGAATCGCAACTTCCTTGCGTTCCTTGTGAATCATTGCACACAAGAAATATGGGAGAAAATTGGAGAAAAGGTGCGGTAAGATTGAAGGAAGGGAGCGGTTATGTGCGGTTGAAATTTGGAGGTCGAAGAGAAATGGGGAGAGAGGTTGCAGAAGCAGCATGTTTTGTAAGGGGAAACTGAGAGAAGAAGATGAAAATTTTATTATTTATACCAGGATTTAAATGTAAATTATCCAAATTACACACCCAACCCCTTAATTTTTAAAACTTCAATTTGAAATTCATGCTAAATCTTTACAATTTAATCCATTATCTTGGTTTGATTCGATGTTATACAAGACTTTGTCTTAATATTTTAACTACTTGCAATTAAATAAATGCATCTGTTATGATACAAATCATAGTTTCGAAGTATTGAAAGAAAAATGGAAGAACTTAGGTCTATTGAATCTTAATAAAAAAATTAATATGAAGAGATAAAGAACCCATTTCAATTGCTGAAAAACATACTAGACCTACTAAAGACACAAAAATGGAAGAAAGTTGACAGTTGTCATAAAATGGGTGCCTCAATTTATTATTATTTTTTATCTATTATTGTTTATCTACTAGATAACACTTGTGCTTTGCACAGACGTTACTTTGCATATTATTCTATACATATTTAATATAATTTAATTAGTTGATAAAAATAATAATAAATATCACTTTATCAAAACAACATTATCTGTATCAACATTGCATGCATAAGGATTCCATAGAATATGAAAAATGATCAAAGTTTTGAATATTTGATTGTAATGTCGTGTCATTGCACAGTTTAAGACAAAAAAAATACTTCTTATCATTTAAAAAAATATAATTCTAAAAGTATTTAAATTATATGATATTTTTTGCTAATTAAACTTTGAGTGTGTTTGGCAGAGCTATGCTTATAAACAAAACTTACTTATTTTCGCTTATTTTGAAAGCAAGGGAAGACCACCTTTTGCTTTCCTCCAAAATAGGTTATACTTATTAAATAAGTACTTTTTTTAAATGTTTACAAAATAATAAAAATGGGTTTAGTTTATAAGTAAAACACTTATTTATAAGCCCTGCTAAACACACCGTTTGTGCAATTGAGTTGTAGATGTCCATTTTATTCTTCTTCCAATACTTTTTTTTATAAATATATTGTGATTAATTGATAACATTGTCCTATTTTCACTACCATGGTCAATGAATCACTTCCAACCAAAAAAAGCCATTTTGGAGACAGTCATTTTTTATTAAACATTCTAGGGAAGACCATAAAAAAACTTCTATGGTTAACAGATATTACACTTCGTACATCATTTTCAGTCAAAACATATAATAAAAGGTTGGACATTTCCAACAACACTAGTGGCGGAACCAGGGTCAAATATAAGGGTTGACTCATTTATAATGATAAAAAATATAATATATATAAACACACATATATACACACATATGTATATACATATAGGGAAGAGTTCAATACACACTCTTATTTATACACCATTTTGTACACCAAAACTCAACCTTCCATCTAAGGTAATCTCACCCATTCATTAAATCTATTTTTAGTAAAATAATCTCAACCATTAGATTATCTTAGATGGAAGGTTGAGATTTGGTGTATAAAATGGTGTACAAATAAGGGTGTGTAACCCTTCCCACACACCCTTATTTGTACACCAAATCTCAACCTTCCATCTAAGATAATCTCACCCATTCATTAAATCTATTTTTAGTAAAATAATCTCAACCATTAGATTATCTTAGATGGAAAGTTGGATTTGGTGTATAAAATGGTGTACAAATAAAGGTGTGTATTGAACCCTTCCCATATATATATATATATATATACACACACATGTTAAATCTATTTTTTAAAAATTAGAGAGATTGTTAGGAATTCATGATTAGCCGATTGAATTAGAAAAATATAAAAGCCTTATTTGTCCATCTTAAAAGTTAAAATTGATATAGTTTCACTAATCACATATTCACTTACACTAAAATATTTCATTTTTAAAGATTAATTAACTAAAACTAAATAAACCCGTATAAGAAAATTTGCAAATAAAATTTACAAAGTATTAAATAAACAATTGAAAGAATTTATAAATAAAATCTTTCAGTGCTATATTTAATACTTAGATAGAACATTTTATAGGGATTTGTTTTCTCAAAATCAAAATTTATTAGAAACACTTACATGAATAAATAAATAAATACTTCATCTATGATTCTATATGTTTAACATAATAATTTAGATATTTTTGTAGTAAAATTAAATTGCTTGGAAAGAATTGATTGCAGAGAGTAAGAAAAGTAGATGAAAATGATTCACTCATCCCAAGCACAATAGATATGCAACACACCAAAGAAACTTTGGAAGATGTTCCACCTTTATTCATTTCATAAAGTTCATAATCTTAAAAAAACTTTCTGGGTAACTCCTTTCTATTTTATGTACTTCCTGTCATTCTTCCCAACAAGTGTATCAGGCCACATGGAAGACACTTCATTTGTAGTTGTTTCAAGATCTTTCTTTTGTTTTTTCAACCCTTTGGATAAGATATGGTTTATATTGTGTGGAACACTTATCCAAAACCTTCATGCTAAACTCATGAAAGGTATTGATATTTCATAAAATATGCAGTGCATAAAATTTCAAGAAATAATTACATGAAATTATTGTTCAATGTTTCAGTCTAAAACTTTTTTTTATCTATAATTTTTCTTTGTATATCCACACTATTTATAATTCTATTATAAATTACATTTATTGAGTACATTGTTTATTTGAAATTCACAAAAATAATTATAAAAAATAGAACATGAATAATAATAATGCGCAAAAATGTTAAACACGTAGATATGCAGCACACCAAAGAAACTTTGGAAGATGTTCCACTTTTATTCATTTCATAAAGTTCATAATTTTCGAAAAACTTTCTGGGTAACCCTTTATTCTTTTATGTCCTTCTTCACATTCTTTTCAATAGGTGTATAGGGTCATATGGAGGACACTTCATTTGTAGTAGTTTAAAGATATTTCTTTTATTTTTCAACCATTTGAATAAGATATGGTTTATATTACGTGGAACATTTCTTCAACACCTTCATACTAAACTCAAGTAAGGTATTAATATTTCATAAAATATGCAATTCCAGAAATTCCAGAAATAATTATATAAAAATATTTGTTCAATGTTTCAATCTAAAACTCTTTTTAATTTGTTTTTTTGTATCTTCAAGCCTATTTATAATTATATCATAAATTACATGTATTAAGTACATTTTTATTTTAAATTCATGAAAATAATTATAAAAGATAGAAACTGAATAATAATAACGTGCAAAAATGTTAAACGTGCACATAGCAAGCACGCACATTTGCAGTACATCAAAGAAACTTTGGAAATTTTCCACCTTTATTCCTTTCATAGAGTTCATAATTTTGAAAAAGTTTCTAGGAAACCCCCTTTTCTTTTATGCATTTCCTCACATTCTTCTCACCAAGTGTATCGGGCCATAAAGATGACACTTTATTTGTAGTAGTTTCACAATCTTTATTTTGTTTTTCAACCATTTGAATAAGATATATTTTATTTTGGAACACTTCTGCAAAATTTCATGCTAAACTAATGGAAGGTATTAATATTTCTTAAAATATGCAATTCAGTAAATTTGAAGAATTAATTTCATAAAATTATTGTTCAATGTATAAATATTTTTCTTTGTATTTTCAAACTATTTATAATTCTCTTATAAATTACATGCATTGATTACATTTTTTATATGATATTCACGAAAAAATTATGAAAGATAGAACGTGAAGAATAATAACGTGCAAAATGTTAAACGGGCAAATAGAAAGCACTTACATATGCAACATGCCAAAGAAACTTTTGAAGATATTCCACCTTTATTCTTTTTATAAAATTCATAATCTTCGGAAAAAATTTCTAGGTAACCCCTTATTTATAGAGTACATTATTTATTTGATGTATAGAGTACATTATTTATAATTTTCGAAAAACTTCATAAAATTCATGTATAGAGCACATTATTTATTTGAAATGCAAGAAAAAAGTATAAAAGATAGAAAGTGAATAATAATAACATGCAAAAATTTTAAACATGCATATAGAAAGCACACACATATGCAGCATGATAAAGAAAATTTGAAAGATTTTCCACTTTTATCCGTGTCAGAAATTTTTTTAATTTTTGGAAAATTTTATAGGTAATTCCCTTTTCTTTTATGTACTTCCTCACATTCTCGTCACCAGGTGTATCGGCCTATATGGAAGACACTTCACTTGTAGTAGTTTCAATATATTTCTTTTGTTCTTCAACCATTTGAATAAAATATGGTTTATATTGCATGAAATACTTCTCCAACACCTTCATGCTAAACTCATGGAAGGTATTGATATTTTATAAAATATGCAATTCATGAAATTTCAAGAAATAATTTCATAAAAATGATTGTTCAATGTTTGAATCTAAAAATCTTGTTTAAAATTCTATTTTTATATTTCAAAACTATTTATAAATCTATTATAAATTACATGAATTTATTACATTGTTTATCTGAAATTCACGAAAAAATTTAAAAAGATAGAATGTGAATGATAATAACTGCAATAAATGTGTACATAGAAAGAACTTACATATGCAGCACACCAAAGAAACTTTGGAAGGTAGTCCACTTTTATTCATTTCATAAAGTTCATAATTTTTGAAACTTTCTATGTAATCCCTTTTCTTTTATATACTTCCTCATATTCTTCCCTGCAAGTGTATCGGGCCATATGGAAGGCACTTCGTTTGTAGTAGTTTCAAGATGTTTCTCTTGTTTTTTCAACCATTTGAATAAGATATGATTTACATTATGTGGAACACTTCTCCAACACCTTCATGCCAAACTCATGGAAGGTATTGATATTTCATAAAATATACAGTGCATAAAATTTCAAGAAATATTGTTCAATGTTTCAATCTACAATTATATTTTTATATATATAATTTTTCTTTTTATATTCAAAATATTTATAATTATATTATAAATAACATGTATTGAGTACATTGTTTATTTGAAATTCATGATTTTTAAAAATAAAAGATAGAACATGAATAATAATAAAAGGAAACAAATGTTAAATGTGCACATAGAAAGCACGTACATATGTAGCACATCAAAGAAACTTTGAAATATGTTCCAACTTTATTCATTTCATAAAGTTCATAATCTTCGAAAAAATTTCTAGGTAACCCCTTTTCTTTTATGTACTTCGTCACATTCTTTTCAACAGTTGTGTCGGGCCATATGGAGGACACTTCATTTGTAGTAGTTTCATAAGTTTCCTTTTGTTTTTCAACCATTTGAATGAGATATGGTTTATATTGCGTGGAACACTTCTTCAACACCTTCATACTAAATTCAAGGAAGGTATTAATATTCCATAAAATATGCAATTCATGAAATTCAAGAAATAATTTCATAAAATTACTATTCAATGATTCAATCTAAAAATCTTTTTTAAATTTTTTTGCTCGTATCTTCAAGCCTATTTCTAATTCTATTATAAAAAATTGCATGTATTGAGTACGTTGTTTATTTGAAATTCGAGATTTTTTAAATAAAATATAGAAATTAAATAATAATAATGTGCAAAAATGTTAAACGTGCACATAGAAAGCACTCACATATGCATCACGCCAAAGAAGATGTGGAAAATGTTCCACCTTTATTCCTTTCGTAAAGTTCATAGTATTCAAAAAAAATCTAGGTAATCCCTTTTTCTTTTATGTACTTCCTCACATTCTTCTCAGCAAGTGTATTGGACCATACATAGGACACTTCATTTGTAGTAGTTTCATAATCCTTCTTTTATTTTTCAACCATTTTAATAAGATATGGTTTATTTTGCGTGGAACACTTCTCAAAAATTTCATGCTAAACTAATGGAAGGTATTGATATTTCATAAAATATGCAATTCATGAAATTTCAAGAAATAATTTCATATAATTATTGTTCAATGTTTCAATCTAAAACTCTTTTTTTTAAAATCTCGTGTTTTCAAACTATTTATATTTCTCTTATAAATTTCATGTATTGAGTACATTTTTTATATGATATTCATGAAAAAATTATGAAAGATAGAGCGTGAATAATAATAACTTGCAAAATGTTAAACGTACATATAGAAAGCACGTAAATATACAGCACGCCAAAG
This sequence comes from Rubia balearica, assembly GCA_032355405.1. Classification (NCBI taxonomy): domain Eukaryota; kingdom Viridiplantae; phylum Streptophyta; class Magnoliopsida; order Gentianales; family Rubiaceae; genus Rubia; species Rubia balearica. The sequence continues at coordinate 10,261 of JAULKJ010299464.1, read as the reverse complement.
AAACTTTGGAAGATGTTCCACTTTTATTCATTTCATAAAGTTCATAATCTTTGAATTTTTTTCTAGATAACCCCTTTTTCTTTTATGTACTTCCTCACATTATCCTCAGCAAGTTGATCGAGCCATATGGAGGACACTTCATTTGTAGTAGTTCCATAATCTTCCTTTTGTTTTTCAACCATTGGAATACGATATGGTATATTTTGCGTGGAACACTTCTTCAACACCTTCATGCTAAACTCATGGAAGGTATTGATATTTCATTAAATATGAAATTCATGAAATAAAATTATTGTTCAATTTTTCAATCTAAAACACTTTTTTTCATAAAAAAATTTGCTTTGTATTTTCAAATTATTTATAATTCTATTATAATTACATGTATTGAATACATTTTTTATTTTAAATTCAGGAGATAAATATAAAAGATAGAACGTGAATAATAATAACATACAAAAATGTTAAACATTCACATAGAAAGAATGCACATATGCAGCACACCAAAGAATTTTTGGAAGATGTTTCACCTTTATTCATGTCATAAAGTTCATAATCTTCACAAAAAAAACTTTTTAAGTAACACTTTTTTTCTTTTTATGTATTTCCTCACATTCTCCACAGCTGGTGTATTGGGCCATGTGGAAGACACTACAGTTGTAGCGGTTTCAAGATCTTCCTTTTTTTCAAATTGAATAAGATATTATTTAATTTGCGTGGAACGCTTCTCCAACATCTTTCTTGATAAACTGCTAAAGTAATTGATATTTCAATAAACTTGCAATTCATAAAATTTCAAGAAGGAATTTCATAAAATTATTGTTTAATATTTCAATCTAAAAATCTTTATTTTTAATCTTGCTTATATTTAATCACTATTTATAAATTTATTATAAATTACATGTATTGAGTACATTGTTTACTTGAAATTAACAAAAAAATTATAAAAGAGGAAAAGTGAATAATAATAACGTGCAAAAATGTTAAACATGCACATAGAAGCACACATGTATGCACCGCGCCAAAGAAACTTTGGAAGATATTCCATCTTTATTCATATCATAAATTTCATAATTTTCTAAAAGCTTTCTTGGTAACCCCTTTTTCTTTTATGTACTTATCACAATCTCCTTAATAGGTGTATCAGGCTATGTGGAAGACCCTGAATTTGTAGCAGTTTTAAGATATTCCTTGTGTTTTTCAACCATTTGAATATGGTTTAATTTGCAAGAAACACTTCTCTAACACCTTCATGCTAAATTCTTGGAAGGCATTAATATTTCATTAAACATGCAATTCATAAAATTATTGCTCGTTGTTTCAATCTAAAACTCTTTATTTTTTTTAAAAAAAATTACTGTGTAATGTCAAACTATTTATAATTCTGTTATAAATTACATGTATTGGGTACATTTTTTATTTGTAGTTCATGAAAAAGTGAATAATAATAACGTGCAAAAATATTAAACATAATCATAGAAAGCACACACATATGCAACACGTCAAAGAAACTTTGGAAGATGTTCCACCTATTCATGTCATAAATTTCATAATCTTCGAAAAACTTTCTAAGTAACCCCCTTATCCTTTTATTTATTTCCTCACATTCTCCACACATGGTGTATTGGCCCATGCGGAAGACACTGCATTTGTAGCAGTTTCTAGATCTTCCTTATGTTTATCAATCATTTGAATAATATATTGTTTAATTTGCGTGGAACACTTCCCCAACATCTTCATGCTAAACTCCTGGAAGGTATTGCTATTTCATCAAACTTGAAATTCATGAAATTTCAAGAAGGAATTTCATTAAAGTGCTGTTCAATGATTCAATCTAAAACAGTCTCTCTCCCTCTCTCTAATTTTGTTCTATATTTTCAAACTATTTACAATTTTGTTATAAATTACATGTATTGAGTAAATTGTTTATTTGTAATTCACGATAAAATTTATAATAGATAAAAAGTGAATAATACTAACGTACAAAAATGTTAAACATGCACATAGAAAACACACACATATCACTACAAGAAACAACACATTTTACCTCAATTCTGCAGAGGTTTTTACCTAGAATTTTAGCCAAGAAAAACCAAGGTAAAAACATGAGTAGTTAAAAATATATTTTTACTGCAGTTCATATCGAGGTAAAAAGTATTTTTAACCTTGGTTTTGTTAGAACTAAATTGAGATAAATAGTTATGAGCCGACTCCCCTACCGGCGATGAAGCGAGATTGGTCCTTAGACATAGGCAGCCGACTTGGCGGACAATGTAACTAGGAACGGGTTCGACGTCGTTCATGAGAATAGCTGAGGTCACATGTTCATGTTACAATCATTGTTCATTTTGTTTTAACTATGGTTATGAACCATGCTAAATGTTTTTTTACCCCGATTTATGTGCAAAATAACCAAAGTAAATATCATTCTGACGAACTCCATGTTGACCATTTTGCGATGTATGGTGGCCCAAAATCATAGTTGATATGCCACAGAAGGTGCGACGTCAGCCTGGCCGACATTGATGTTGTCGACTTCGGTTAAATAATGAGTGGAAATTCTATCAACTCGACGTCGTTTAAATGGACCAAGGTCACACGTAATGGAGCGACTAGGGTTAAATTTGTATGCTCTACGAGGAGCTTGTGATGTCGTAGATTTGATGTTGTGGCGTGGACCCAGTCACGACGTCATTTTGATTAAGCAACGTCGCTTCATTCGTGGCACCATTGATAACCCATTGCGAACATTCAGCTATGTTGCTAATTATTTATCTGGTTAACCGAATGGTAAAATATATAGGTGCGATGCAACTCTCGTGTAAAAAACACAAATAGAAATTTACTGAAATGTAGACCCGGTGTTGAACGCCATTCAAATTGCATGTGATTACACCATGGATAATGATACAAGACATGAAGGATAAAAACTACACCTTCAAGACACAAAGTATGTTATCAAAATTCTCACAAAATGAACTATACCATAAATACTCCATAGCTAGCTAGATATCTATAGGAAGGTGTCAAAAAATACCTTGGAAAGTATCAATGGGTATTTTAGAGAATGATGCTTGCACAAAAAAATCATCCTAATCCTAGTTACTCATATGGTAGTTGGATTAAGTAAATGCTTCAAATTGTATACTGATACGAATTAGGGTTTCTAAATTCATTTATTAAATTAGGGTTTTAGGAGGATAATACTTTACTCGTTTTCCCACCGAGTTTTTTAATGAGGTAGTGTGATCATTTTAGTTTATTTTTATTACTATGAATAGAGCCAATAAACTCGGCCATGTTGGCTTAGAAGAGTTTTGGCTATATTGTAATTAGGGTTTAGAATATCTAGTTCTGTTTGGATTAGATTTGGTAAATTTATATAAGACAAATTTATTCAATAATTCATCCAAAATTTGGAGTAATTTACTTGGACGAATTTGTTCATCATTTAGATTTAAATTAGGTATTTTTTAGATGTGGTTTTAGCTTTTTAAAGCTGCCATAAGTCATTCCAGTTTCTAACAGGAATTACCAAATCCTATTTTATTTCTGTTTGTAGATGGTCGAACCCATCCTTATAAACGAGGGTGGTCATCAACGAATAAACTTACCTTTTTATCAATCATATATTCAGAATTCGAGTTATTACTATTTGGTTGTGAGCGATTCATTGTTACTTAATCCTGTGATTTAATTAAGTTAGCAATATCCTTCAAATCCACGAGCTAATCCCGCGGGCTAGTTAGTAAACAGTTTGTGCGGTTGTGATTAGGTTAGGCGAGATTAATTTGTTACAATCAAGAAAAGAAGATTCATATCAGTTGATATCAGAATAAAGCAAAAGTTCTTGTGACCATCATATCACTTGGCATCAGTTGGTATCGTAGAGGGATATTAGTTGGTACCTCCATATATGTATTTTTATTTTCCAAAAAAATAAACAAAATATCATATTTTTGCCTAATATCTCGCCACCGCCGCTCACATCAACTTCGATGACCTGCAATTTCCCGACCCTTGGATCAGACAGCTTCTATCCATTGCTCTTCTTCGAACAACCTAGAGATTTACCGTTCTGTTCACCTTCAATTATAGCTTTGTTCGCCGCTGCTCTTCTTCAATTGTTGGTTCTGCTCGTTCGGCTTCAGAAGGGAAGGTTTCTCCGATGACCCATTTCCACACCTTTATTGATAAGCTTCATCTTCGACGAGTCCCAATTCGTCATCAATTACCTTCGATAGTGTAGACATAACCAGTTCACTGCAGAAGGCAATTACAACGCAGGAAAGTTTGGCGAGTGGCTTCACACACATGCTCATAGGAAGGCATGTGAGATGCAGACGTGTGACACTTGAAGTGCATTCCTCTGAAGGAGCGTGTTATTTACGCGCTACTCTGTAGTCTATCTCTTCACATTGCTAGACAAACAATTTATTGCGAGTTGATCCAATTTATCATGAGTAGTTGCATTTTCTCGTCAGTTTCATTGTTTCGAGTAGTTTTTTCGATTCAGTGCCCAGTCACTGCCTAGTCAACGTCCAGTCACCGTTTAATAGCAGAATTTCGTACGTGGGACGTTTATCTCCAGTTACTTTGGAAAATCGTTCCCATTTTGAGAATGAAACTTTTCAAACACAGAGGGAATGATACGAATTAGGGTTTATAAATTCATATATTAAATTAGGGTTTTAGGAGGATTACACTATACTCTTTTTCCCACTGAGTTTTTTTAATGAGATAGTGTGATCATTTTAGTTTAATTTTATTATTATTAATAAAGCCCATAAACTCGGCCATGTTGGCTTAGAAGAGTTTCGGCTATATTTTAACTAGGGTTTAGAATATTTATTTCTGATTGGATTAGATTCGGTAAGTTTAGATTAGGCAATTTCCTTCAATAATTCATCCAAAATTTGGATTGATTTACTCAGATGAATTTGGTCACCATTTTGATTTAAATTAGGTATTTTAGTTAGATATGATTTTAGCTTCTTAAAGCTGCGATAAGTCATTCCAGTTTTTAACAGGAATTACCAAATCCTATATTATTTATTTTTGTAGATTGCTATACCGATCCTTATAAATGGGGATGACCATCAACGAATAACTGTACCATTTTATCAATCATATATTCATAATTTGATTTATTACTCTTTGCTTGCGAACGATTCATTGTTGCTTAATTATACGGGTTAATTAAGTTAGAAATATCCTTTAAATCTGTGAGCTGATCCTGCGGGCTAGTTAGTAAACAGTTTGTGCAGCTGTGATTAGGTTAGGCGAGATTACCTTGTTACAATCAAGAAACCATCAAAATTCCGCAATCCAGAGTCTTTGTAAGCTGATTCATATCATTTACCATCACAAAGAGCGTTCAACTCTCATGTACATCCTCCAAAAGCTTGATGGGGTATGGTGATTTGTCCTCAGGAAAAGACTATAACATGGAGTAGTCTCATAATCATTAAAAAAAATTAAAGTAAAGTTGTGACATTATTGATGGAAATAATAGGTGAGAATAAGAGATACCTTTTGTAGATCAAACCGAATCTCCTTCACACGCGAGACCAAATCCTTCATAATCCACGTGGCCATTTGTTTTTTATGCAATTCGTAAGTACAAATTGTTCACAAGCACATCGTTATGTACTTATAGGAATACTTATTTCAAACTACAATTTTGAAGTATATTCTAACCTTTAGGGATTTCCGTTGGAATCCTTTGCGGTTAATAATTACGGGATCCATCATCACCTTTGAAATTGTGAACGTAATTGTTTCCGGGGGCGTTTGATGTAATGGATCGAACCAGAACACCGTGTTTGAAGGAAGAAAAATGATAGGCATCATCCAATGTTTTCTTCAAAGAAGAAGTTCTCAATAAATCGTTATAATCCCATAATCTTTAATCGAATACAAAGTAGATTAAGGTAGTAAGTAGAGTAGACTCACTTCTCGTAATAAGGTGAGATCTATATCGATTTGTCCTTTAGTCTCAACCGGGATCGCAGCATGTTCATGTTGAATCTTTCTTGGGCAAAGAAAACCTATCCACCCTTCCATTTTGGAAATGGGTTGTACTTGCAAGAGCCCATAAACATGGTTAGTCTTGATAGATTGCAGTAAATAATAAGTATATCTGTGAATAAGTTAGGGTGATGGATTAATACTCACATGAAATGTAGTTGCATCATGGAAGGGGGACATTATTGAATTGAAACAAGTCCTCCAAACCCTCATTTTGGATGATTGGATTAACTTGGTACCCGAGAATACCTACTTCTTCAACGAGGATTTTGTACGAAGATGAGCGAGGGTGAGCTATCACAACCGTGTAGATATTCTTGAGGGAACCATCATTCGAGGGATTGAATGGTGGTGGTTTCATTCTAGAGACACGGGACTTTATAGGTTTTGGATCCCCATATGCATTGGTCAATTTTGTCGGGCTAGTTATCATTGTCTTAATCTACATGAAATTCAACCGAAAATTTATATACACAACATTTGTTTCTATTCATAACTAATACCACATAATTATCATGTTATCTTCTTAGTAGGCGTGCTATCCAAAACATCCACCAAACAAAGAGGCTATTCAACAAACATCCCTAACGCCTCATCAACGGTACTAAGATCAGGTTCTGGGATTGAAAGAATTATGACATCTATGAGGCTCTTTGTGACATTGACCACCACATTCTCCTTCGCAACCGACTTATGATGAGGCACTTGTATAGATGTGTACACTTTACCTTCTGCCATAATGTGACTCTCACCATCAACACTTTCGACAAGTAGTATGCACAAGGAATTATCCCACACAAGAAGACTCACTAAGTTAAAACATAGTCTAATTTACTTTATAAAATGAGAAATATGTAACACACACACACACACTATTACCTTTATGTTGCATTGGTTGGCTTCTATTAACTCCAATCTTAGTCGATCAAAGGCAAGAGATGTTGTCGAAGTATGAGACGGTTGGACGGTTGAACGCACATATGCAGCACACCAAAGAAAGTTTGAAATATGTTCCACCATTATTCATCTACTAGAGTTCATAATCTTCGGAAATTATTGTAAGGTAACCCTCTTTTCCCTTTTATATACTTCCTATCATTATCCTCAGCAGATGTACCAGGTCTGGTGGAAGACACTGTATTTGTAGATTTTCAAAGTCTTCCTTCTTTTCTTTAACCATTTGAATATGATATGGTTTAATTTACGTATAACACTTCACCAGTAACTTTATAGTTAACTCTTACAAGGTATTTATATATATATATATATATATATATCATTAAACATGCTATTCATGAAATTTCAAGAAAGAATTTCATAAAGTTATTGTTCAAAGTTTCAATCTAATTTTTTTTTAAATTTCAACCAATTACAAGTAATGAGTACATTGTTTATTTGAATTTATGAAAAAATATAAAAGATAAAAACTGAACAATCATAACGTGCAAAAATGTTAAAACATGCAACAAGCCCAATAAACTTTGGAACACTTTCCACCTTTATTCATGTCATAAAGTTCATAATCATTGAGAAGCTTTCTAGGTAACCCCATTTTACTTTTATATACTGCATCACATTCTCCTCAGTAGGGGTGAGGTCGGGTCGGTTTAATAAGTTTTTGGTTTATTCAGTTCTATTTAATTGGGTTTGCCCCTAAAAACCTAAAACCAACCGACCAGAATAACCTAAAAAACCAAATTACTCAAACCGAATTCGAAATTCAGTTTCTCTTTTAAACCAAATTCAAACCGAATGAACTGGATTCATGGGAAAATTTTAAACAATTACTAAAAATATATATAACTTAATTTAAAATTTTATAAAAATATGTAATTTAATTTCAAATCATCAACATATAGCTTCAAAATAAAAATCCAACAAGTAAAACACAAATCCAACCATAATATTTTTAGGATTACATTTAACATTAAAGATCAATAGTTAATTTTGATATTCATCATCAAATCTTTCACATCACATTCACCATCAGTAAAGGCGAATAGAACAAAAACAATGCACCCAGAAAATTTTATAAAAAGAATATTATAGATATAGTTTGGGGAATAATTTTTTAAAATTTATAGATTGGCCCTCGAGTTTATATCTATTTATAAATTTAATTTTAAAGTTTTAAAATTATATTATCAATATATATGTAATTTATTTTATTTTTAATTACAATTGGGTATTCGGGTCGGGTTTCATTTGGAGTTTCAATATCAAAAACCAAACCAAATACCATATTCAAAATTTGGTCGACTCAATTCGGTTATTTGAAAACCATATTTTAAATTTGGTTATGGTTATTCGAATTCAGATTATTCGATTTTCAGTTTGGTTTTTTTGACACCTCTTCTCTTTAGCATGTGTATTATCCCTATGGAAAACACTACATTTGAAGAAAGATATTCCTTTTATTTTTCAATCATTTGAATAAGGTATGGTTTAATTTGTGTGGAACACTTCTCCAATACCTTCAGGCTAAACTCATAGAAGGTATTGATATTTCATCAAATATGCAATTCATAAAATTTGAAGAAAAATTTCATTTAATTATTGTTCAACGTTTCAATCAAAACTCTTTTCAAACTATTTATAATTTTAAACTATTCATAATTTTTTCTTTGTATTTTCAAACTATTCATAATTTTATTATAAATTACATGTATTGAACATTGTTGGTTTGAAATTTGCAAAAAAATAAATATAAAAGATAGAATAATAATAACGCGCAAAAACGTTAAGCATGCACATAGAAAGCACGCACATATGCAGCCCACCCAAAAAACATTGTAAGATGTTTCACATTTATTCATGTCATAAATTTCACAATCTTCGAAAAACTTTCTAGGTAACCCCATTTTCTTTTATGTACTTGTCACATTCTCCTCAACAGGTGTATTGGGCCATGTTGAGGACACTTCATTTGTTGCAGTTTCATAATCTTCCTTTTGTTTTGCAACCATTTGAATAAGATAGTTTATTTTGTGTGGAACACTTCTCCAACAACTTCATGCAACTCATGCAAGGTATTGATATTTAATAAAATATGCAATTAATTAAAATTTAAGAAATAATTTCATATATTGTTCAATGTTTCAATCTAAAACTCTTTATTAAAATTTTGCTTTGTAATTTTCAAATATTTATAATTCTATTATAAATTACATGTATTGAGTACTTTGTTTATTTGAAATTAACAAAAAAAATTATAAAAGATAGAAAGTGAAAATACCGTGCAAAAACGTTAAGCATGCAAATAGAAAGCACTCACGTCTTCAGCACGCCAAAGAAAATTTGAAAGATGTTCCACCTTTATTCATGTCAAAAAGTTTATAATCTTCGAAAAAATTTCTAGGTAACCCCCTTTTCTTCAATGTACTTCTCACACGTGTATCGGGCCATATTGAGGACACTTCATTTATTGTATTTTCGTAATCTTCCTTTTGTTTTCAACCATTTGAATAAGATGGTTTATTTTGCGTGGAACAATTCTCCAACACCTTTATGCTAAACTCATGGAAATTATTGATATTTCATAAAAGATACAATTAATGAAAATTCAAAAAATAATTTCATAAAATTATTGTTCAATGTTTCAATCTAAAATTCTTTTATAAAAAATTTCTTTGTTTTTTCAAACTATTTATAATTATATAAATTACATGTATTGAGTACATTGTTTATTTGAAATTCACTTAAAATAATTTATAGAAAGTTAATAATAATGTGCAAAAATGTTAAACATGCGCATCGAAAGAACGCACATATGCACCACGCTAAAGAAACTGTGGAAGATGTTCCACCTTTATTCATGTCATAAAATTAATAATCTTTAAAAAACTTTCTAGGTAACCCTGTTTTCCTTTTATGTATATCCTCACATCTACCTAAATGGTGTATCAGATTAAATAGAAAACACTGGATTAGTAGCACTTTCAAGATCTTCCTTAGGTTCTTCAACCATTTGAATAAGATATTGTTTAATTTGCGTGGAACACTTCTCCAACACCTTCCTTGATAAACTTCTAGTATATTTCAATAAACATGCAATTCCTAAAATTTCAAGAAGAAATTTCATAAAATTATTGCTCAATGTTTCAATTTAAAACTCTTTATTTTTAATTATTCTTATATTTAATCACTATTTATAATTTTATTATTGATGATGGGTGGCCAGGGGAGATCTTCACCTTGTGCTTAGGAAAAGGCATCCTGGATGCCCCACCTAAGA
>JAULKJ010299454.1:0-11669 GCA_032355405.1 Rubia balearica | reverse complement strand
CCGGGTCAGACTATTTGAACACCCCTACAACTATCAACCTGTATCCCCCCAAAAGTTACAAACATCAAATCCTAACACTTGAACCTCATTCGAAAAATGAAAAACATCAAAATAAGAAAAAAAGACACTACAAATATCAACTCCTAATACCAAAACCTTAGTCAGAAAATAAAAAACATGAACATGAGAAAGTAAAAAAAAAACTACAACTATCAATCCATATCACCCAAAAAAACTACAAAACATCAACTCATATCAATTAAACCACACACGAATAATGAATAATATCAACATAAGAGAAAAAAGCTACCAACATCAACAAAAAACTACGGTACCTCAAGAATAAAGATTCTTAAAAAAAGCACGTGGTGGAATTTGAACCTAGGTCTCCAACCTCGAAGCGTAGAGCAATAACCACTGCACCGAAAACTCGTTATTGAACATACACTAAGTCAAATAATATTAAATCTCAGCATGTAAATCAAGAACATAAACTCTTCAAAATAAAGGTCATGGTGAGATTCGAACCTCAAAACTCTAACCTCAATAACAAGAGTACTAACTACTAGACAAAACAATCTTTGCTGATAATAAACTAATATTAAATCTTAGCAAGTATTTGAAAAAAGTAAAAAAAAAATTAAATCACACCTCTCATGAGGAGAAGCTCAGCCGTTCGTCTGTCGCTGCCTTTGTCTTTCATCCGCCATCGCCTCCATCGTCGCCTCCATTGTCGCCTCCGTTGCCGTTTGACGTCGCCTCCGTCCGCAGTCGTCAGCATGTGTCTGCACGCACAAGTCATCCTCTCTCTCTCTCTCTCCAGCATGTGCATCACAACACGTTCTTTTCAGCCTCATCATCGCTGGCTCGCGGCCGAAGGTTCGTCGCCCCATCGTCATCGCCTCTTCTACCTTTTCCTCCGTCAATGAAACCCTGCCTCGCCGTCGCCTTCACCCCGGTTGTTGAAACCCTAGCTCCGCCATCGCCTGCAATTATCCATCATCGTTGCAATTAGTCGCCAGTGCCTTAGCCCCGTCGCAACATCTCTGCAACTAATCGCCGATTCATGAGCTCCGATCGAGGCGGCGGAGGTTAGTGCTTTTATTTTCACTGTTAGCTCCGATCGAGGCAATAGTGGTTAGTGCTTTGGTATTCATCGTGATCGAGGCGATAGGGGTTATTGGATCTCCACCGTGAGCTCGATCCAGTAGCAGCGTTTGGTAGAAATCCGGTAGAAATTCGACGGAAGTCCGACTGTAATTATCGGCCGGAGGCAGTTTCCAGTGCGGGTAGACAGTTTTCGATTGGAGGGGGAGGGGAAAAGAAAATTCTTAAATTTATGTGATATATATTTTGATAATTACACAGCAGGTCCCTAAATTTATCAACATATTTTTTTAGAAACCCCATCCCAAATGAAACTTCTTATAATTGTAAAATAAACCCTATCCTAAATTTTAGCCTTCCTAAAACAAGATTTTGTGTATAAAATAATAGTATTCATATAAAATAATATATTTATTATAAAATAATATAACTATTATTCACAGTATAAATTTTAAAAATAAAATTAAAAAAGGATTTATATAAAAATTATAGTTTTATTTAAATTCGACCCATATAAAATTATAATATTATTAAATCATAATCATAATTTTGTAATTTTTATTTTGATAATAAATATATAGTATAATCTTTCTTGGTGTTGAGAAAACAACGCTCATAAATCACTGAACAATGGACAATGAAAGTGAAGGTGAGGGTTTTACGAAGAAGGAAAGAGAATCCCAGTTCTTGGGTAAGAGTAGAGAATCATGTTACATCCAAATGAAAGAATTGTAAAACTAAAAATAGGGAAAGAGAATGATAAAAAAAACCAAAAAAAATCATGAACTAAGAGAATCAAGATCTCATATTCTCCTTCCCTTTCCCGATTCACCCCAATCAAACTCCCCCTTGGTGATTTCTAACATTATTGAGGTAAAAATGGAGTGATTTCTTAGTAGTTGATTTTGGTGAGTTGGAAGAGAGGTTAAGAGTTATATTATATTGGGATAAACTCATTCATGCCCCCAGTTCTTTTGTTTGTGCAGATATACCCCCGAGTTTTTTTAAAGTGCATGCGTACCCCTGTCGTGGTATGAAAAATTGGTCAATTTCGGTCATTCTCGAATTCAATAGAATGACCGTTTCTCTGAATTCGGGAATGAACGAAATTAAACAATCATTTCTATTGAATCCGGGAATGACCGAAAGTGACAAATTTTTCAGACCACGACAGGGGTATGAATGCACTTTAAAAAAACTCAGGGGTATATCTGCACAAACACAAGAACTAGGGATTTAAATGCACTTTTACCTATTATATTTAAAGGAAAGAAACCACTTTTGAAGTTTTTTCCATTATACATTGTCTTTAACATTGCAATGATGTTGGTGTAAACGTACGACAAGACAATTTCAAAAACCACGACCTTATAATTATAATTAATTAATATAAATTACATAATGACGAGATGGTCTCTTGTGAGACTATAAACTTTAGGTAGGGCTTTTTATGCAATTATAAATATATTCTAGCTCTAAGGATCTATCTCTAATATTTTTACAGGGACCTATCTCTAATATTTATAAAAAAAATTCCCAATCGTTTTTCCGCCAGCTGCAATATGCAAAAAAAGTTTAATTTTTTTAAAAAAAATGAAAAAAATGATCATCAACTAAAAAATTGCAGCAAAAAAATATAAATCAAATAAAAAACAACAAAAAATGAGGAAAAACATCGAATACAACTAACAAAACATGAACTGAAAATCATAAACATCATAAACTGAAATTATAAAAACATCCACAATCATAAAAAACATCAACAAATTTTAAATTATCATTTTAAAAAAACTATAAACATCAACTTATATCACCCAAAAGCTAAAAATATTAATTCCTATCATTTAGACTTCATCTGGAAAATGAAAAACGTCAAGATAAGAGGGAAAAACACTACAAAACATCAATCTGTATAACCACAAAAGCTATAAAATCAACTCCTATCACTTAAAACTCACAGAGAAAATGAAAAATATCAACATGAGAGGGGGAAAAAGTTAAAAATACCAGCTCATGTAACCCCAAAAAAACTACAAAATACCGACTCATATCAACTAAAACTCACCCAAAGAATGAAAAATAATAAAACATCAAAAAAAATTGAAAGAAAAAAACTACAAATATCACCAAAAAGCTACAAAAATCAACTCATAATACCTAAACCTCATCTAGAAAATGGAAAACATCAACACGAGAAAAAGGCACTAAAAACATCAACTCCTATCACCTAAACCTCAGCCGGAAAATGAAAAATGTGAATGTGAGAATAATAAAAACTACAAATATTAATCCATATCACACAAATAAGCTACAAAACATCAACTCATATCAAATAAACCTCACTCGAATAATGAAAAACAACAACATGAAAGAAAAAATAGCTGCAAACCTTAACCAAAATGCTAGAGTACCTCAACAACATAAAGTTTTTTTAAAAAAAGGGGTCGTAGTGGGATTCAAACCCAGACCAATAACCTCAAAACCCGCACACTAACCAGTACACCATAAAACAATTGTTTAACATTCTCTCAATCAAATAATAACAAATCTCAGCATATACCTCAAGAGTATAAATTCTTCAAAGATTCAGGCCTCGCATGACTCGAACTCATGTCTATCTACACCAAAGAAAATTTACTAGATCATATACTCGGTCAAATAATATTAAAGCTCAGCAAGTCTTCGAAAAAAATAAAACACAAATTTAAACCTCACCTTTCACAAGCCGAAGCTCAGCTCCGTTGCCCCCGTTGCCATCCATCGTCCTCCGTTGTTGCAGCCCATCACCGCATCAGCCGCGTCAGCCACTAAGTCCGCCAAGTCACAGTCGTCATTCCAGTCGGCTGTGAGATGCACGTGCATCGTCTTCTTTCTTCGGGCGCCTGCATCTCACACGCCTTCTCTCTTCATCGCGGTCGTCATCGTCGATTGAGAAGCACCACCGTCGTCGATCGAGGAGTGCCGCCATCATTCTCACCATATGAGCGAAATAATAAGCTTAGATTATCATATCGACAGAGCGGTTGCACCATTGCAGAGCCTGCATCTTGCGGCTGAAAAATAAAACGATAGCAAAGCGGAGTCGTCGATGACAGAAGAAAAAGAATCGCCAGCAGAAGAAGAAGAATCGCTGGCAATTGTTCTAACTCCGCCGTGTCCCTGGCGGAAGAAGAAGAAGCACAACGGCGGTTATGAATTTGAGATGATCGGAGAGGAGGAGAAGAAATAATAAAAAAAATGAAAATTCTATTATATATATATATAGTTTTTTTTATAATTTCACAATCGGTTGGTAGACTTATTAGTATACTTGAAGAAAAACTCCACCCTAAACTAAGATTTATATTAATTGCATAATAGATCCCGGATAAAGTTTATCCTGCCTAAAATAATACTTTATAAAGTTAAGCGCTAAAATAACTTTGACTTTATGGTGAAAGTGCCAATATAACCCTGCAATTTCAGAAAGGGCCAAAATAACCTTTGACTCATTTGACTTTTCAGTCAACTGATTCGTGGTTGGATTTTAAGGAAAATACGATTTTGCCCTTGAATTAAAAAAAGAGTTAAGTGCTAAAATGACCCTGACTTTAGGCTAAAAGTGCTAATATAACCCTGCAATCTCAGAAAGTGCCAAATAACCCTTGAGCATGTTGACTTTTTAGTCAATTATTTTACTGTCGGAATAAGGTAAAAATACCGTTCTGCCCTTATTTTTTTAAAAAAAGTCACAAAATATGAAATAACGTTCTTTCCCCTTACTTTATTTCTCCTTTCCCCTATTTTCCTCTTGCATTTTCTATTCTTCCCATACTTTCTTCCCGCTCCCCCCTTTTTCTCGCTTTCTTCAGCCCGAAGCATAGAAACCGAGACATTGCCTCGTCACCTTTCATCTCTGCAATCGTCCGTTGTTCCTCGTTGACGTGGCGCATTTCATTCCTTATCTACAAGCAGCCGGCGGATTTCCTTGTTTTGCGTCTTTCTTGTCGGCATCATCCGAAATAGTAATCTCTCGTCAATATGTGTTGGATATTGCCCCAATTGTTACCTCTGATTTCCCTTATGGAGCTGGTTTTGTTCACTGTTTGAGATTTAGGGGTAAAATGTGACATTGGGGGTGAATTCCCTAGGGTTTTTATAGTTTTTAGAATTTTACATATTTTATTGTGATTTATGGGCTCGTGGAGATGTAAGAATTTATTTTTTTGGATGTGTTAGGGTTGTTTATGGTGTTAAACAGGGGGATGGTTGTGAAGTCCTATAATGGGTGAGGGTTAGTTTCGTTTCATGAACTGTCTATCCATGAGACGTTTTTTCACAATTTTTGTTGTGTTATGAATGGTTGTAATGTTAGGTGGTTGTTGTGGATTTACTTTGGTGCCTTTTTTAGATGTAGTTGGTGTAATTTGCTTCCTTCCTTGTGGCTCTTGTATGTTGTAGAGGCATTTGAGTATTAATTTCTCAAATGTCCATTGTGCTGAAATAACCTTCATTTTATTAGTTACTCCCTCTGTCCCACAACTATTGACCACTTAACTTTTTCAAAGTCAAATTTAGTAAATTTTGACCACTAATATAAGTGTGTGTATATATATGATAAAAATATCATGTGAGATATCGGTAGATTTATCTTAACATAGATTTTCCAAATATCAACTTTTTATGCTGAATTGGTACACGTAACTAGAGATATTGACGGTCAAACATGATCATTGGAGATCGTGAAAAAGAAAATGGGCCAAAAGTAGTGGGACAGGGGGAGTATGTGCTGAAATAACCCTATATAACTCTGAGGGGTATTTCGGATACAAAATTTTCAAATTTTATCTAAAGGTTATTTTAGTCATTTCCTTTTTTTTCTTTGCCGGAATTTACACGGCCAACGCCAGAAAGATAGAGTTTGAGTATATCGGCACAATTTTTCCAAAAGTTAGGGTTAGATTGACACATACAATAATAAGTTAGAATTATCTTGACACTTTCTGAGATTGTAAGGTTATATTGACACTTTCATCATAAAGTCAGGATTATAAATGTGAATAACCCTACTTTCTTTATATATAATGAATAACAGTAGATATAGATATATAATGTAATCCAACTCAAACACATCTTAAGCAACCATAAATTCGCCGGCAAGCATAAGATTACATAAATTTTCTTTTAACTTATACGTTATTATAATCAAACAGTAGAGAATCTTAAGTGAGATCAACTTACCATAATATTGACATTAGAGCATGTGTAATGGGCTCAATTTTGTGCTCAACTAAAAATTGGGATGAAATTGAGAGGAAAAAATTTCACAGTGGAACTTAATTTTGGACTGCATTTGGAGAGAGAGATTGAGTCAGAGGTGAATTTGAGCTCGGCAAAGGGTTCAATAACCTGACACCATTTGCAGGCAAACCCATGTGCTTGGCAGGTCTGTGGGTCTGCGCCTTCTCCTTTGACCTTGGATGCCATGTGGCACCCCTTGTTCTTTTTTTAAAAAAAAATTTGAATTTTATTTTAATGCTATTTAAAAATCCTTAAAATTTTAAAAATTTCTTATAAAATTCTATTTTATTTTTTAGAATCTAAATTAAATTTTGGTCATTTTAAAAAACAAAATTACATTTTTTTTTACAAAAAATGGTTAAGTTTTGAAAAAAAATTGAAATGAAATTAAGTTAAAAAAAATTACAAATGTATTATTAAATTTCACATTTGAATTTATTTTAGGTAATTTATGAATATTAAATATAAAATTAATGAGTAGGATAGAGAGAATCAAATGAGCTCCATGAAGTGGGCTTAGAAATATCCAACCAATGTGGGGGAAAAAGAGGTGATTTAGTTATAGGCTCAATGCTGATGTGGAAGAGATAGATTGATTATTTAATGAATTGAGCCGGATTAGTTCCGTCTCATCATTGCACATGGTCTTATACCCGTAAATTAAGTAAGTCTGGAGATAGGACAAAGTGAAGAAAAACAAAAAATTAAGCTACTCCCTTAGACTCAGTTTAAATTGCACAGAATTTTTTTTATACTCATCAAGATATGTTTAACTACGTATAATAACGGTAAACAAAAAGTTACTTTTGAGAAAATACTTATTATGAAGAATCCAACAATATCACATACGACAATATTATTGTTTAAATATCTATTCAAATATGTGATCAAAATTAAACAGTGAATAGTGACATAAAGTGAAATGTGCTGTTTGAGTTGGGCCAGAGGGAGAGAGTAGTCTTTATTAATGTGTTCGCTTTGTTGAATCTGTACGTTTCTGCCAAATTTTGCTTGAATTAATGGATTATACCAACATGCCCCCTGAAAGGGCTGTGCGCCAGCCTTGGGCGCTCATACCAGTCGACACCACAGCCATCGTATGGGAGGTAAGTCACGGTAGCCCAGCACCAGGAACTATAGGCTGGCTCGCCTCGGTGCGCACCAGGGACCCCGAGCACCCCTTGGGGTACAACCCCAAGATAGCCCAAGTCTTCCCCACACAGTCGCTGCCGAGATTCAAACCTGGGTCTCCCCATAAATCACCTATTTCCTAACCACTGTAATACACCTGTGGGTGTAACTTTGAAGTAACACTATAAATGAGTCGAGCCGGGCTCGTCTCAAGCTTGAGTTTGGATTACGTTCGATCAAACTTGTAAAATGTTGATTCGAATTTGAATTTAACTTAAACCAATTTAATTCAAACTCAAGTTCGAACATACTTTTTCATATATTCGTTGTATCAAACATGTATTTGCATACTGCATTATTTGTTTCATATTCCTTATCAATAATAGCAAAATATATTGTATTAAAATGAATAATTTTAAAAAGTGAAAGTTTAAGTGGAAATGAGAAAGTAGCGAAGTGTCTTACCGGATGTTCCAATGATGGTAAGATACAAATAGAAGACTCAACCAGTCAAACCCATGCAAAATCAGCATATAAATAAATTTCTCGTTAAAAGAATAATAACAAGATTCAGGGAATCCACACCTAAAAATTCACTCGATAATTGAGAAAATAAAGTTACATAAGCAAAGAAAAAAGTAGTGAAAAAGCTCGTAAAATTTGTAAGAAAATCCCTGCTAGTTTCTCAGTTTCTCGATAAATAGCACACTTACCTAATTTGAATATTTTATTTTAAATGACACAATTTTCATTTTTTTAGTAAGATTTTTTTAATTTCATTCACTCATTCTACTTTTTACTCTCTACTTTCAATTTCATTCACTCATTTTCTTCACCTAAATCCAAACACCTATACCTATGGTGCCACAAATAAAGAAACGGAAGGAGTACTAGTTAAGCATGCATGTTTTTCAAAGAGTATCTGTATTGAACTGAACTAAAATAGTTCGAACTGAACTTAATTAAATAAATATATTTTTAAAAAATATGATTGAAGTATTAAATTTCATCAACTCAATAAGACCTTCAAAATCCAGGATTTAAATAATTTAATAATTTTCTCCTCAAAGTTAAAGGCGATTAAAAGGTGAATCCCAATGAATACAAGAAAAGATTACCCCGCACCGAATCAGACCAACGCACACAGATACCATGTGCAGAGTGCTCGGTAAAATTTATGGTGGGTGGCCATCATTTTTCTTAACCGCGGTAACAAAAACAGGCTGATATTATCTACCCTCGATGAATGCTCGTGTACTACACTTCGCCAGCCTAATACGGGAGCGTTTCAACACGCGTCACAAATCGCGTGGGTCTCGGGCCTTTTCCCTCGAGAGTAGGAATTTGAAAAAGGAAGGTGAATAAACATCCAGAGCCGTACACTTCCTCAGTTATAAATGGCGCCATATCCTAGGCTGCCCGCCACGTTAATCCCAGCTGTAAACATGAACGGTAAAAAATTAAAATCGTAAATTTAATTGAGGTAATTGTACTACTTGTAGCTGTTTTAATTTGGGAAGCAACTTTAAAGCTGAATATTTGGGGGTATTTAAAATGTTTATAATTGTGCGTGGTTATTTGAAATGATTTATTTTCTAATTTATCATCAACAGACATTAAACTTGGTAAATAACGCATGTTATGAATTTGTATTGTAGCTGTACATTTGAACGTTATTATCTTTTTGTGATGTCAATGAAATTACAGATAATGCATTTAATTAAGTAGCAGTTTATTGGCATGGCAATCTCTTACTAACCATCCATGTATTAGATATTCATTGAGAGAAAATGTAATTTTATAAATGTTGTATTGCTGTTAGAATAATTTCAAAACAAGTAGAACATCTCACATTATGCTAAGATACACTATGCAAGGATTTTATAATCTGTTCTATCATTTTATTTTATACAAGTCTATGATGACTGCATTATTGACTTTTTATATTCTACCTCCACCAGTGGCGGAACCTTAACGTAATGTAAGGGGACTGAAAAAGAGGCAATTTTTTTTGGGCGGCGGAGGTACGGTGGGAACTGGGAGGAGGAGGGGAAATTTCATATGGCAATTGCAAAGTCGGGATTTCAATTTAACAATTTGATTTGTGTTTTGTAATTGGGCCAATTGGGCTTTTTTTTCCTTCGAAGAAAACAAAACGACGACATTTTGTTTAATAAAGAAACAAAAAAAAACTTTAAAAGATTAGAAGACTTAATCGTCTTCTTCAGCCGTTCGTCGCCGAAAAGCTGCAACCTCTTTGGGGGGCGGAATCCATGGATTACGGAGGCACCTAAGCCTAAATTTCAGGCCACCGGATCTTAGAGGTGGCGCCATCACCCACTCACTCCTTGGTTCCGCCCCTGACCTCCACACCAACCAAAGGTTCATATTCCCCCTGTCACATTCCAAATTACCTACCTATTTTATGGCACTTTCCCTTATCAAAATTTGACAAGATATTTGAATAAATATATGAGAAATAATATTATCGTATGTGATATTGTTGAATTCGCCTTAACAAGTAGTTTCTAGAAAGTAACTTTTTTTATTTGCCGTTATTATACGTAGTTAAACCTATTAACGGTTAAACATGTTTTTCGAACGGTGTGCAATAATTGAGTCGTAATTTGGGATGGGACGGAGGGAGTATCACACTTTTAAGCGAATATTTATGCATTCGCAAATTCCAACTAAATGCAAGGGATTGAAGTAAGTTGGACAAATTTTACCCCAAATAAGAAATTAGTCAAAATGTCAACTTTTGGTTGTGAGAGGCGAAAATAGAAAGTAGTAACTTTTCCTCTTTGACAAAACAATAGTAATAGTTTATGTACGTTAATATAATCTATTTTTGTTATGATATAATTGTTTTCAATATCATTATATTATATTATTTAATTTAAATTAAATTTAATTACTAAATTTGTATTATATTATTGTATTATAAAATTATAATTAATAATTTTATATATGATATGAACCTTAGTATTTTAAAAGGGTAATTGTATTTATTCACGCTAGTTTTATTTTTGTACTCTCCCCGTCCTAACCGAATATGCACACTTATCATTTGGCAGTTAAAGTTGTCGAACTTTGATCACATATTTGAATAGATACATGAGCAATAATATAAGCGTGCTTGATATTACTAGATTCATCGGAACATGTAATTTTTAAATATCAATTTTTATGTGTCTTTATTGTCCGTAGTTATATATATTTACAGTCAAACATGTTTGTTGAAAATTGTGAAAAATATTCTGTGCAAATTCCATGGGACGGAGGGAGTAGTAAGAGTTGAATTTAACTACGGTTATAGGTCAACAGCTAACTAGTATTTCAAAAAAGGTAATCATATTATTCACATAAGTTTTATGTTTGTAGTAAATTTTGAATTTAACCACGGTTACAGGTTAACAGCTAAAGATGCAAAATTAATCCGAACGAGTGACTTTTGTGCTGTTTGGAGGGACAGAAATAGAAAGTAAATTAACTCTTCTAATATATTCGTGTAACTACATGTGCATTTGGTCAAAGAAGAGAAATGCTGCAATTGGCTTTTTAATTTGACCGACGTTTTTTAATTGGGCCGAGCATCCTGGGCCTCACGTGACCGCCCACACGTACTTCGAGATTGCAAGTCATGTGGTGAGTCAGCATCATTTGATGTTCACTCATTGGACCAACAACGTTTCTCGCGGGCCCACTTTTTGTACGTGTCCACATCCTACACTAGCCGAGATGCGGCGAGCCGCAATTCCCCGGTTGCCCTTCGCCGGAATCTTCGCCCCTTATCGCCGGCGGGGGACAACATTGCCTTTTAAATTATATTTTTTGGGAACCAGTATTTCCAACTTAGATGCACCAAGAGATATTGTTGTTTTATGAATGAGCACGAAAATTCTACTCGAGAAGAAGGTCAAGCAATAAGTGAATGAGTCTACTCTTTAGGTTGATTAAATGAGAAATTTGAAATAACATATTTTTTTATGTTGATTAAATGAGAAATTTGAAATAACATATTTTTTTATGTAAAAAAATGAAATTGTGTACCATGTATAATTGTATGAAACTAAATGGGAAGGGTTCAATTGACACCCTTAATCATACACCTATTTTAACACCAAATCCTAGCCCTTCATCTAACATGA
>JAULKJ010299447.1:0-11670 GCA_032355405.1 Rubia balearica | reverse complement strand
CGATTGTTAGAGTTCTGGGAAATACAAGACACGAGTGAACGAGGTGGGTATGGAGTTGACTGGTGATGTGATCAAAGAGGTAATCGAGTGCACAGTTGGCGTAGATTTGGAGAACCTGGTTGAAAGACTCTGCCTTTACTACCGAGACTCATGGCCTAATAGGGTTCCTAAAGACGATGAGTTGAGGCTTTGGACCCTAAGCAGATGGTGGAAAATATTTCAATGTTAAAGTGGGCAACGACACCTTCAAGCCAAGGCATATCAAGATTGATGTTTTGGACCTTGAGCAGAGGATGTTGTACAACATCATAGTGCAATGCCTCATCCCAGATAACCATCTTTCGGAGCCTACGATCAACCACGTCGTCCTCTACTGGCACATCGCGGAGAAGAAGGTTGTTGACCCTGGTTACACTATTATCTAGGAGATGCACACTGTAGCAGTTGCGCAGAATAGCCGGACCTTCCTATATGGAAAAGTAATCACTGCTCTGATGGAGAAGTAGGGTGTTCTCATCAAGTTTACATAGAAGGTCACACCAAGGTACTACGATGGGAGCTACTTTAGCCAAAAGCATTGGCCTTGAGAGGCCGGGGCTTGGATTGATCTCAACGTCGCCAATGCTAATCTTGATGCGACATCCACCCCTGACAATGAGGCTACTCCACACACTTCACTACTTGCCATCCTACACCTTCCACTCCTGGCCCTCGAACTGGTATGAAAATTATTTTTTTTATTTTTACTGGCTTACTCTAAAAATATGATTTAACTAATCTATCTAATAAGAATGATCTAAACATGTTTTTCGTTGTGTCAGTAATCAAACAAAGTACCTGAAGCTTGCTCTTGAAGGGCATGGTGGAGACCAAGGAACTGGCACTGCATGTGGAACGTAACCAATAAAGGATCTTGGCAGAGTTGGCGGACATGAGAGTATTTATCACTGGAGAAAGAAATGGGCAAGTACAAGATAAAGAAGTGGAGAATTCCAAGGATGACAGGTATGATGCACTGGGTAGTGTTGAAGAAGAAACAGGGTCCGGTGAGATTCCTGATGACAATACTGGCAAGGAGTTGGTTATGGAGGTAGATGATGAGTATTATAGGGTCCACCGATAGCTCGGAAGCAGATGACACCCATCACGTCATGCCCGAAGATAACCCATGATTGCTGTTTTATAATCTGTGATGAATTATGTTTTAGTTGTGGATGTTTCTTTTGAACTATGACTTGTGTTGCATTTTAGTTGTGGATGTTGCTTGTGGATGTTGCTTTTGATGAATTATGTTGCTAAAATTTGAGTATGCTCTCCTCTAAATTGGTAATCGTAGACTACGATATTACATGTTGAATGTTTTTTTTATATGTTCTTGGTTGTGAACTTGAAATGAGGACTTGTAGTTTTTCATTCCAAGTTTTGGTTTTATATTTGGAAACTGTCTATTGAACTGCAATTTATAGGATGCGACGTTGCACATATGTCGAGGCCTTCTATTTGGCTTAATCGATAACTTACGGACATATGTTTGAGTTCTCATGAATTAAATCATTTAAGTACATTTAGCCTTTGTGTCCGATCGACCCCCTTACCTACGCTGCGTGCGGCGTTGGTATCTCTATTTTTCAAAATGACAAGAACAATCTGCAATGTCATTGAGGGGTGCTCAGTCACTTAGGTTTGGCAATTGACTAATACGTAGCCATCGTCAAATATACATATGGAGCCATCACTTACATGATTTAGATCGCAATTGGAATGCCAATTAATATAAAAGGTACATAAAAACCAAATGCACAAGATAAACATTCTCCAAGGTTTGTCATAAATTTTTCTACATCTATTCTATATCCTCTCTGCCTTGGAATGCAGTTCAATACATATGCCTTCCTCGTGGTCTCTCCTCAACGCCAGCTCCACCCCAATCATCTCTTCTTGGTCGACATTACTTGAGCTGGGTAGCATTCGTGGAATAATGTAAAACATTGAATACGGAATAACCTCCCCTGCAAATTGACTTTTGCCTTGAATGACCACTAGTTTGATAGAATCGCAAGGAACATACACATAGAACACTTGTGTAGTCTGTGAAGGAAGGATATAAGGATCGCCAGTCAAACGTGTCTTACTCAAGTCGATGACTGTAAAACCTAGGTCATCGATCGATACACCCACATTTTTTCCCACCCATTTACATTTGAAAATTGGGGCCCTGAAACTTGTGTAGAAGAGTTCCCAATTTTCCTCAATCACCCCATAGTAGAACACATTCCTCAATCACCCAAGAGTAGGTTGCTGACATGTAACGCTTCCGCAACTATACTAACGCCACTATTTTGAGTTGCAGTGTGTTTGTCCCATTCAAGGATTGAGAAGGTAAACCCATTCATGTCATAGCCACTAAAAGAAATCACAGTAGTAGAAGGCATGAAGGCTAACCAGTTCAAGGTTTCACAGTGAATTTCCCCGACTACCATTTTCCATAACCAATCAATGAAAGTATAATTATGTTTTACAAGGACTTGCTTCTCTGACCAACCGGGGTGTCTCTCTTTGATAGAGACCATGTGAATTTCCACGTAGGGGTGAACCCCATTTGAATTATGCAAGACGTACAAGTGCACTTTCATCAACTCGTCATGGATTAATACCCTAGTTATTCCTTTTCGTAAACCTTTGCCACCAATTCTCTCCATGGCGCGATTTTGGTACACCAACCGACTCTGGATTCTTCAAGAATTTTGTACAGTATTCTACCTCCTCCTCGGTCTGATACCTCTGCACTATACTGGCATCCAGATGAAATTGATGTTTCAGATAACCCTTAAATATCTTCATATACCTCTTGAGGGGATATATCCATCGAAGATAAAACAGGACCGCAAATCAATGTTTCCCTTACAACGTCAACCAATAAGTGCACCATGATGTCAAACAATGAAGGGGATCTCCAACTCGCACAACACGATAACTATTTCCTCCTGCAATTCCTCTAATTTATGATGCCTAATTTCTTTACAAAAAATATTCTTGAAGAAGCGGAAAAACTGGGTAATGTACTTCCTGACGTGAGTTGACAATATGGATCTGATCGCAACTAGGAGAAATTCTTGAATCAAGCAATGTGAATCGTGCAATTTCATACTCCCCAATCTCAATCCCTCATCGGACACCAAATTGCTAACCTGGGATGAGTAGCCCATCGGGACTTCTATACCTTTCAATCTAGGAAAAATCAAGTATTTATCTGCTTTTGAAAGTGTGTAACAAGCTGTGGAAAGTACGTCTTCGTCCCCTTCACCACCGGGGCCAAATCAGGACTAGCTCTAATTTCGACCATATTTTTCCAAGATTTGACACCATCTTTTGTCTTACCCGGGATATTCATCAAAGTACCAACCAAACTATCACATACATTCTTCTCAATATACATCACGTCTAAACAGTGTCGAACGTCAAGTATCGCCTAAACGATAGGTCGAAGAATGTGGACCTCTTCTTCTAACTACTGAAAACTTTAGGTTTTCTTTTCCTCTTGGCGAAGTCGTTATGTACATCTTGCAACATGTTCAAGATTGAAACACCTGTTAATAAGGGAGGAAGGGGCGACAACTCAACCTTGCCATTGAAATCATCACGTCGATTCCTCCACCGATGAGTTTTAGGAAGCCATCTACGATACCCAAGGTACACTGTCTTACTTCCATGCCTTAACTGACAATAATCCATTCCATATAAACAAATGGGGCATGCCATGTGACCTTTTACGGAATAGCCAGACAGGTTGCCAGAAGAGGGAAAGTCATTAATGGTACAAAACAACATGGCTCTAAAATCAAACAATTCCTTTAGAAACCCATCATACAAACTCATTCCAGGATCCTACAGCTTTTTCAAGTCATCAACCAAGGTGGCTAGGTACACATCGATATCGTTTCCTGGTTGTTTCGGACCAGAGATCATTAAAGATATCATTATGTACCTCTTTTTCATGCACAACCATGGGGGAAAGTTGTAAATCATTATCATCATTGGCCACAAACTATAACTGTAGCTCATATTACCAGACGAGTTTATTTCATCAGTGCACAAACCAAGCCTCAAGTTACGTGGTTCATTCCCAAAGATCAGAAATGCCGCATCTATCTTTTTCCACTGATCATCGTCGGCCGGATGACTTATGACTTCAGGCTCAACCACTGTCCGATCCGCATGCCACCTCAAATACTTTGCATCCTCAGCACTGCCAAACAGTGTTCTCAATCGCGGAATATTAGGTAGATACCAAACAACCTTGACAAGAACCTTCTTCATCTACATATTATTAATTTCTTCGTTAACATCCACCTCATTCAATTTGAACCTTGAAGCATTGCATTTAGGGCACTCATCCGCATTAAAGTGATCTCCTCTATACAAGAGACAATATAGTACCTTCTTTGTCTCATATATCGTTTCGAGGAGTCTATTGCTGATCGGAAGCATTTCTTTCAACACTTTCAACAAACAAGAGAAACCTACAACACTATAGGAATACTTAGCTTTCACATTCATCAATTGTAACATAGCCTTCAATACCGTCATTCCATCGGGGCATCCATCATATAGAAGTGTCTCATTATGTTTGTGGTGGTTTTAAAATCTTTTAGGGTTTCCACTGTAGTTTTTGACAATCTCATCTACCAACTCATCAATCCTATCATCTTTCTTGGCCTCAACTTCATTTGTAGTGAGCTCATCCAAATTCTCTCCATGCCAAAACCAAGTTTTGTATGTTGGATCGAAACCGTATATAAATAAGTGTTCCTTCAAAGCAATTACTTCTTTATGAATAGCGGTGTTCCGGCACTTCTTGCAAGGAAAATATACATACGACAAATTCTCCTTCGCGATAGTCGCATATGCATATTGAATGAAGTTAGCTACAAAATATTGATAACTCTCGCTAGTTCGATATTCATCAAAACAATGGGCTCTTTCAATATATATTCCTACAATATAATCAGAAGTGCACACTCTTTAGCGACCTTTCTTATCAACAAATACATCCACCTACATTTATCCAATCCATGGTTTCCATGCATATCGAAAACATGCACATATATATGTACATTCTTTAAATTACCACAGTTATATACAATAATAGAATGCCTAATTTCAATCAACCCATAGTTAAACACATCCCGTCATACGAAATGAATAAATCTAGAACGTAAAGTGAGGATGAAACTACAAATTGAAAGTATTCAAATACTTGGTAATTGACTAAGAATAATAAAAAATCCTATTGGCAACCTTCAACAATGTGGTTTTTTTATGAGGAAAATTGGAATGGGGAGAAAGTTTTTGGGTATTATGATTAGATTTTGGTCGATGGAACCAAACTTACAAACTACAACTCAACTAATGTGACATCGCTGGAAACCATAGTTTGAAAATCGCTAAAACCAATAAACTAAGGGACGTTGGTTATGTCACGGTTAAGTGATACTGCTTGGTCCAACCAACATTACCAATGGCACTTACGTCGGTCAAACTATTTACTTCAATTTCAAAGAATATTTACCTCGGTTTCATTATAACCGAGGTAAAAAGTCAATTATTTACCTCAATTTTTTAATAATCAAGGTAAAAAAACCTTTTACTTCAAAAAAATGAGGTCAAAGAACTTTTTACCTCGGTTATTTGATGTTAAGAAAAAACCAAGGTAAAAGGGGCAGTGTAATAGGTCATTTTTCTTATAGTGGTCCTTCGACTCTAGATTCCATCATCCTAGTAAGAAAGATAAAAAAACACAGTTAGAATATGACACGAAAGAGTCTATGAATTGACAAAAAAAATTCGTAAATAAAATAAAGCAAAATTGGAAACCCTTGTTGAAATTTTTGGCCACTAGGAGATCTTTTGTTGTGCTCCGGTACCAACTGATACGAATCTCCTTGTGAAAATATGGATTGCGAAATCTTTTTGGTTTCTTGACTGTAACAAGGTAATCTCGCCCAACCTAAACATAGCTGCACAAATTGTATACTAACTAGCCCGTAGTATTAGCTCACGAAATTGAAGAATATTGCTAACTTAATTAACCCTCAATATTAAGTAAAAATGGAACGCTTGCAAGTAAAAAGTAATAACTCAAAATTCTGAATATATGATGTATAAATTGTGTAAAAATAATTTCGGCCATCTCTCCCTTTTTATAAGAAGAAATTGGCAACAACAAAGAATACAGCTACAACTAAATGTCCTAATCTAATCCTAACAAGAATAAAAATCTCGGCGGCAATTCATTAGTCTTGGCCGAATTACACAAGCCCAATCTATTCTTGATCAACTTGCTAACTAACTAGCTAACTGACTAACCAACTAACTAATGGTTTGTGAATATTCAACCGAAAATGTACCTATTACAAAGCCCATACGGATGTTAGAATTTATAAATTTATAAATCCTGACTTCTTTCTTATAGGCTTCTTTGTATATTTGAGACATCAGTACGATTTTGTTGGTTGATATCTTCCAATTGGCTTCATGTCAACATTACACAACCTCACCAGTGGAAAAAAAGAGTATTGTGATATGTTTGGCCAAAATCTTCAAAGAATTACAAATTACAAACTTCTTGAAAATGACGGTTTAGTTCTTCCAAGCCAATTGGCCTTGGTTTCTCTTCATGCATGTTTCTCTCTTTACGCATATTCATGATCAAAATGACAATGTTATGGATTCACATGCACCTTCCCTAGTTATTTCAAACACTGAATGCGTGCCAATGTCTCTTGATATTCGTATAAAATTTTCTCTTTAAAATCCTGAGAATTCTAACCAACTTCCTACACCAATAAAAGGCCGATTGTCTCAAGGCGTTCTTCAGAAGAAAAAAAGGCATTATATTCTTTAGAAAATGTACAGTTTAAAATGGAACGAAAGGAGGGAGGAAGTAGTTTTCTTATTATAGATCTGTAATAAAAACCCATACTAGTACATATAATTCCAGCATGATTACTATTTCATTACTATTTGTCTTTCAGAAAACTGTACTAGTACATAAATAAATCCAGCATGATCGCTAGTATACATAAAACGTACTCTCATACCCAACAAAATTAGGTGGAGAATGAGAAACATGGCACTGAAACAAAATCATTTTCCGCACCACTGTGTAAGAGAAAAAAAGGCAACTCTATGAATTATTAATCATTGATGTAAACTATACCGATTTACATATCCACATATAAATTACTATTATGCTAGAATTTTCTTCACAAGTGTCAATATTATAATAAGACTTTTTCATAGATTACTTTATGAAATCTCTATTATTCACACAGCATCTTTATTTGGAAAAGTTCACTTTTACTTGCTTAGGCGATTTGAGTTCTTCAATTAAGTAATTTTACGTAGAATTCTTATTTGGACACTTGTGTTTAATTTATATTTCATTTCTTTTAAGATGTGCTCTATGACTTTTTAAAATTTATATTTGCCATTTGTTTTGTTACCATATAGAATATTGTAGAGTATTAATATTATTACTCCATTTGTCCTACCATAAACTCCACACTTACTATTTGACAGTCGACACCGTAAAACTTTAAATGGAAACATAAAAAATAATATTATCGTATGAGATATTGTTGGATTTATCGTAATAAGTAGTTTCTAAATATTGTCTTTTTATTTGCTATTCTTATAAGTAGTTAAACAAATTAATGACCAAACAAGTTTCTTATATACCGTGAAAAATATCTTGTGCATCTTACACTGGGATGGAGAGAGTATTAAAATTATACATGTATCACTAGTGATGACATGATGCACTGATAGGATTTTGTAAAATACGGGAAAGTAAATTAACATGATTGGAACAGTAGCTAGAGGATTTAATTGAGTTGAGGTGGATATAATTAGAGATTGATATAAAAACTAGGTACATCCAACATCATAAATAGTGCTGGTAAGCTGACCTGCGGGTCAGCACATGAATTGACTCAAGGGTTAAATGGATCAGGATAAGTTTTGGGTCAAGTCATAAAAATTTCAAATTGACCTAAATCATATAAATAAAAAATATTAAAAATAATAAAATTTTAATCGTACTATTATTTAAAAGATAAATAAAATTATAATATATTATAATATAATTTAAAATAAATATTTATTTTTTATTTAGTTACAAAATTATTGAATAACTAAAGAATAATACAATTATTTTCGTTCTATTTATTTATAATACTTTTATAAATTTTTTGGAAAAAATACAGCATAACTTTGTTGAAATTTATTTATATAATTATTTGATTAATTATGAATATATATTTCATAATTTAAAATATTTTTTAGTTTTTTGACAAATTTTTTTTATACCTTTATCAATTCATATATATTATCATATAAATATAAAATATTTATTTATTTATAAATAATTAGTAAATAAGTATATATTTAACTTTTTCGTAAATAAAATATAATACTATTATATGCTCACTTATTTTAATCATGAATCGCACGGATACTAATATAATTTGTATTATTATTAAAAATATTAAATATGAAGTAAACTTATATATATGATAAGTTGTATTAAGCTAATTTTTTCAATAAAATTTTTTAAAGATTTTTTTAAAAGAAAACAAGCTAAATGGATCAATCTGGGGCAAAATTCAACCCGACCCAAGCTAAATTGAACTGAACCATTTAGCTTAAATAGAACATTAATCTGACCTAAATCAAATGACAAATCGGCCGTGCCGGTGATTTGTTCAATATGATTTTCAGAAGTACAAGCAAAAGACGATATCTCTCCCAATTTTTCACCCACGGATATAAACGGGACTGTTCCCGTCAATTATTAATATTTCTTCCAAGAGGCTGATGAGTGATGAGACAAAGTGTAACAGTTCTAAAAGTCATCCGTAAAAGAGTTCTGGAGGCTAAAGAGAAAGTATGAGTTTTTTTTCCCATATTACTTTTAAAGCATTTCTGTCCCTTTGTTAATTATTTTAATCATAGATTAGAGTAACCATTATTGGTTTTGTATTCATTTGAATAACCGAATGGCCTGAAATCTTGTGTTTGTGCTTGCTTAGCACAATGATAGTGCTTCCCACCTCTCACTTCAATCATTTGGATGACCTTTAAGGCCATAATCTTTATAAATATCTATTTGCTGCAAATGGATTCTTACATTATGTGCTAATGGATTATGGTTCCCACTTCTCTTAATTGTTTTTCTCTTCTATATCTTTTCTAGTGATCGCCGACGAACTTCGTTGCTGGTTTGTGATCGTCGGATGTTGTCGTGGTGGTGGTTCAGATCGTAAAAAATTATGATCGTGGTGATAGTGTTATAGATCTCCGAAAGTAGGTAATTCACCAACATGCCGAGTTTTTCGTATATACAATATATAAGTTACAATAGGTATAAGTACAACAAACCTAGACTAATTTATATATGAACAAATCAGTCAAGCTCAATCTATGAGCATCAATCAAGCTCAATCTATGATACTCTATCACTTACTCTCTCGCTTCCCTCAAACTAAGCGTATGACTTCAGGATACGCAAAGGTTGGAGCGAAACGAATCAAAAAGATTATGCGATGGACTCTTAGTGAAAATATTAGCAATCTGCAGTGATAATGGAACATGACTGACACAAAGCCTGTCAGAGGCAACAATTTCAAGAACAAAGTGATAGTCGATGTCGATATCCCGATTGTGCGCAACTGAATTTTGAGTAAGGAATTGGCACTGTTGTTATCGCAAAGCAGGAGAGGCAGCGTTGAGAGAGGAACTCGAAGCTCCTTGAGCAAATTGCACACCCAAGCAAGTTCAACCGCAGTTTTCTCCATGGCATGGTACTCGGACTAACAACTAGATCGAGCAATCGTAGATGGCTTCTTGGCACTCTAATTACCCCCAAGAAAAATGACATATCCATAGGTAGATCGATGGGTCTCGAGGAAATGAGCCCAATTAGCATCAGATAGCCGAAAAACGAAAGACTACCTGGAGATGGTCGAAAAGAGAGACCATAATGAAGTGTGCCACATACATAGGCAAGAATCCTTGTGATAGCCTGATAGCGATATTCACAAGGAAACTGGAGGAACTATCTAATAGAATTGACAGCATATGAGAGATCTGGATGAGTGATGGTCAAATACTGTAAGGCACCAATCAGCGACTGATAGAGTTTAGGGTTTGAGAACTTAGAACCCGGTGAACTATGAAGCTAGGAACCAAGAACAAAAGATGTGGTGACAGAAGCAGCATCTGTCATATCCATTTAGGAATATCCACAAAAGAAAGTCTTTTACCTTTCGCCATTTCACAAGGCGAGCAAAGAGAAGGTTTAGGTGGTGAAGAAACAACTTCAACAAGATTCATTTTATTTAACAATGAAATAACTGAAAAGGAAGCATGGCCTAGTCTAGCATGCCAAATATCAAAAGAAGCTCTATGTTTATTATCTTTAATATGAGCAAAAAAAATTAACACCACTCCTCTCGAACACATAAAGGGTGCGACCACATCGACCTTTGCCCACAACCTCCTTTGTGGACCGATTATGAATCAAAAAAAAATTTCATCAAAAGAAATCACAACATTCAAGGCCTTTGTTAATTTACTAATGGAAATCAGGTTTTTCGTAATATCAGAGACCACCTACACATCAAATAAAGATAAATCAAGAGAAAACTGACGATGCCCAATATGAGAAATAGGAATATAACAACCATTAGCAATAGTGACAACGGTTACCAGTGCAAGGATAACACTGTCCATTCCAGATGAAGTGGAAGCCATACCAGAATCCAAGTACCGGTCGGAGGCTATATCTTCAAGTGAAACGGAGGACTTGAAAACATCAACAAGATGAGCCGACTCAGAGTGACGGGCTACAGACAAGGGTCTGGAGCACTGCAGAGCTTTATGTCCAAAATTGTGACAAATTTGACACTTCAGATTCCAGCATTTTTACGACTAGAACCAGAGCCACCTGGAGAACGTCATGGCCAACTAGAACCTCCCTCACGGCCATGCATGGTGGTTGACGCGCCTGAGGACGGTGCGTATACGCGCCGGCGAGTGAAAGCCAAATGTAAGCACTTCGACGATTTGAGACATGTGTTATTCTCTGATGAGACACCAAATGTATGTATTTTCCAAAGCATTTAACATCTCTTTTGTTATCTTTTCATTGGAATATTGATAGATTTAGGTAGCTTTACATCATAAGAGGTTTAGATGACCGTTTTCAATTTTCATATCTAAATCCTTCATTTTGTATCCTATTTTTAGTCTAATGGATTTTTGGTTCTCACGAGCATCTAGATTCCTTTTTGTGAGATTAATTTGTAGATTTATTGTAAGCACTTTTTAGTATTTTAGTGAAGGTCATACGCAATGATGGTAGAAGATTGAAGGCTACGAGTTAAAATGTGGTAGAAGTTAGAAGGGTCGGAGAAGAAAGACAAAGAAGTGGATAAATTGTGATCCAGAAGTTTTGACCAAGTTCTTAAAATGATCCAAGATTAATAATCCTCCAAAGGTGGAACCATTAGATTTCTCTTCTCGAACACTATAAAATTGACTACAAGAACTCCCAAATCGGATCAACGGTTCACCCGGAGGAAGCAAAACAAAACTGGTTTTGATGGC
>JAULKJ010299436.1:0-11670 GCA_032355405.1 Rubia balearica | reverse complement strand
TAAACAAAAATTGAAAAAACAACAAAATATGCATAAAAATATGAGCAAGGACATTACCTTCGAAGATAAACACAAAACGAACCTCGTATTGTGTTCGGCCACCAGAAACCGAAGCTATACCCAAAAATTTGTTGGAAAATTCGTCGGAAAACTACAAAAATCTCAATGAACCACTGCACGCAAGAAAGGAGGAAGAAAAATGGACAGGATGTGCGGTTAATTGGAAGAAAATGAGCTCGAATTGAAGGAAGAAGGAAGAGAAATGGAGATGAGAGAGACGAAGGAGTTTACGCTGGAGAGAGGAAAGGAGATAAGAGAGAAAACTTAAGAAAAATTTGAGAGGATAATGAGGAAAGGTTGATATTTATACCTGGATTTAAATGTAAATTAACGAAATTTCACATCCAACCCCTAAAATTTTAAAACTTCAATTTAAAACCCCATTTGCAATTAAATCTCCGTCTCACTATGAGACGGTCTTACACAAAACTTTGTCTTATATAAAATCTACTCCTGGAATTTCTTGTTTCAAATTCGTTTGAAAAATCAGAGTTTTGCTCCTTTATGTAAATACTGATTGAAATAAGCCATATTCTTTTCATATAATCTAAATTGAACCCAATTAAATTAAATTAAATTAAACTAAGCTAAATAAAATTGAACTAAATTTAAGTTAACTGAAAAATAATGATACAATTAAATTAAATTAAATTTTATTGAATCAAAACTAACTTAACTAAAATAAATTGAAACAAATTTTAATATATTGAACTGATGAACTACAAATAAGTGTAGTGAAAAAGTCGTACCGATATAACTAAACTATGACAAATTTCATTAAAACAAAATTACTGAACTTATCAAATTGAAATAAGTGTTGTAAAGAGTAGTAATATTAAGAACTAAATATCATCAAATGTGTAACTTATCATTAAGTTAAAGGTGAACATTGAAATGGAATGGAGCTAGTAAAATGAATTACTACAACATTATGGCATATATGGAAACATGAAGCAATGAGAGTATAACTACCATATATTTTCAGACAAAGATAATAAGGAAAGTTATAAAAATCTCGCCTAGTTTGTGTTTCTCACTTGGAAACTAAAAAAATATTTCCAAAAATTGTGGAAAACTCCCTGAATCAAATGAGTATATATGCATTCTTATTTAATTCCCACCCCTTTTGTGTTTTCATAAGTGAACTAAAAATAGCAATAATATGACTAAATTAAACTAAATTACATCAAATTAAGTTTGTTTTGAATTAATTGAATTGAACTGGATTAAATTGAACTAAACGGAAATAAAATGTAGATAAGTTAAGGAGGATAGGTTCTTAATCTTATTTTCACTATGTTTATTTTAGTCCAGTTCATTTCAATTTAGTGAAAATCAGCTCTTCAGCACTGTTCAATTAAGCCTAATTTTATTATTATTGTAATATAGTAAATATATGAATAATTTAATCTAAATTTCATCAAATCAGATTCCCATTGAACTGCATTAAAATGCAGTTAATCTTGCAGAACACGTCCTTCCTTTTTAGTATTTTAAAATCTATTAATATTAGTGTGTTTTGCTTCGTGCAATTTAGCAATTATGTGTTATTGATTTCATTATAGTTTCCTTTCTTCAAATTTCAATTTAAGGTTAATTTGGAAACTAATTATTGAGGTAAATAAGGAAATAAAATATTTTAGTCTGATTATATGTATATATATATATTTAAATAGTTGTGAATCAAGTTATTATAGTGAGGCAAAGTCATGGGAAACACCGTCTTTCCATAAATTTATGGAAAGACGGAGTTTAATTAGAATGATAAAATGGTAAAATGCTTTAGTTGCAATATTAATATTTATTCTGCAATATGTAGTAGTTATAAAGTTTACAACTCGAATAATGCAACCTGAATTTTTTTCTTCATTTCTTCTAATTTGCAGTTTAAACATTAGTTTTTCCATGATTTATGCAATGACCGTTTTTCAAGAGAAAAGGTTTGTTTATTTATTGAATTAGTTATCATATATAAAAGATATAATGTTGACCAAAAAAATTTACATGTTTGAGAATTTTGTATTATAAGTGGTATTGCCACGCATCCAAAAACATTCAGGGCACTACTTAACATTTAGCTAGTTTTGTGAAAAAAAATGAATATAAATTAACACATGGTAATATGTGACATGACCCACAACTTAACATTAAAAAAATTCTAACATGTAAAATTTTATGTATCGTAGACTTACGTCCCCGATATTTCTGCACATTTTTTTGTCAACTTTGTCAAGTCACGCGTGACCATAAATTTCAATTAGTATATAAGCACCAATATCATCATGTGAGATATTGTTAGATTCGGCACTTGTATTTTTTTAAATATTAATTTTTCATACAACGTTAATATATATATTATATATAATTAAAGTTATCGATGATTAAATATGATTTAAAAAAGTTGACAAAAAATAATACAAAAATGATTGGAAAGGAGGGAGCAGCTATTTTACATGTATGTAATAAGTATGCCCTTGGACTGACTCTCACTTCTAAATTTCTCATCCAGAATGTATTGCTCGCAGCTTCTATTTTCTAAGTGAACTTGACTCATAATGGAAATGTAGCCGATGAGACGTGAAATGCATGTATTTGTTTATGCATTTAACCTTTTTTTGTTATGTTTTTTTGGGTACATTACTAGGTTTCAATAGACTTACATTATAAAGGATTTAGATGATAATTTTTAATTTTCTAATTTAAATCCCTTATTTTGTAGCCTAATATGAGTATAATGGAATTTTGTCCATACGAGTGTTTAAATCTTGTTTTGTGAGTTTATTTGTAGATTGTTCGTAAGCACTTCGGAGTAGATTAATGAAGTACATTTACGGTTTATTTATGGTTGTTATCCTTACAATATCGAAACTTAACAAGTTTAAGTTTATTGGGTTCGATATTACATAGCCCTAATCAAACATTACGTAGTCTGATTAAAAAAAATAAAATCCACTGACAGTAAATATGTACAATCATTTTTTTTTGTGAAATAACCCATTGATAAATATCGAACTCTGGAGTATTATATTATAAAGATAACATAATTTTCGACTGCCCTTGCACTTCAATAACCCGTTATACCAGTTTTATGTAATTACACGGGATCACTATTTTTCCCATCCGAAAATTATGATGTTTATACGAGGGAATGAAATTTGAAGAACTTATCACCCTCATCAATATCATCAAGGAACTCATCATGGCATTCATCATGATGTCTAACTTACACAAATGTGATGTCTAGATTGTGAGAGAGAACATACATAATGTAAAATAAATTTGTAACCAAATACTTATCAATGAAATAATTTAATTCAACCAACCACTAGTACTGTAGGATCGATCGATTAAAGGCAGTTTTTATGGACTAAGTGACTTTTCTGGTAGTGACTTTGATCATCCACGTTAGAACCGCCTTTAAAATGCATGGTCTTTGTTCGCCTGGAGAAACCGACTTTAAATGAATTCCAGACTCGGAACTTTGGTGTTCTAGTCAGGCGATGTTGCTAGTTCGGGCTTGGAACGTAATATGAGTTCCGGTACCTAAAATGGATTCTAACCTATGGAAAATGTTCCTGGATCAACCCTTTAAATCTGGTGAGAAACTGCTTTTTTGACGTGTAGGTGGATTATATGAAATTTAAGTTCCGAAATCGGAACATTCAGGGGATCTATATGTTCCTCAATCGGAACAGACCTTCTTGTCTATGGTAATTTGTGACCTGTGCGGAGGAACTGCTTCCGAATTCGGAATTGTTGTCGGGAGGAATGGTAAATTTTGTACTTAGTGTAGAATCCCGCACAAAACAGCCACAAATCATAGCCTTCCAATTTCTATAAATATAAACACGATTGGGCAATGTTTCAAAAATGTATAAATATCGCTAAACTAGCACTTATCTACAGATAGGAATAGATATCGCCTAGAATCTATTCCGCTCAAAATGCCTAACTACATTAGCCTACGTAACAATGAAAATCATGACGGTAGTTCCCAAAAAAAATCATAGACAACGCTAATCAAGCAACTATCTATAAATAGGAATATTTTATATTATGCACAATACATGTCACGATGTTAAGATTTAAGTTATGCTACCACGTTTGGCCGTCCAAGACTTGTGGATTAGACGTTTATTAGATGTTTTGCCAAATAATTTCTTGTCGTGTTGATGTCTAAGGCTTGGATTCGTTTGTAAACATCTGTGGACATTACATTATAGGAAATGGTTAGTAGGATTGTAGTTTATATTTCAAATATGAATAGTTGAAATGTTAATGAAATAAATGATTACCTTCTCCACTTCTAGGTAATCCAACCGACCATCTTTAACACACTCGGATGCATATAACATTACGTAGTACCCACACTCCCATGTTGTTACTTGTTTCTTGTACTACGTCATTTGAATGTAAATTAGTGAATATTTATTAGTCTTAGAAAAATACGTGGTTTTCATAATTAGTAAATTCAAACCTTGATTTTGAGTACGCGTAAGTTGTTTTGAACATTAGGCTTAGCAGATGCAGTCTTCAAAATATCTACAAATGTTTGTAAAGGTTGGTAGTGCAAAGGATCCATCCAATACACACATTTCTTGTCCGGAACAATCAATATCAAAGACCAATGATTCTAAATGGAAATGACTTTACGAATGAAATATTTCGTGATGAATAAAAGGAAACAATTTAATTGATATTATTCAAATAGAAAGACATCACCTCTCAACCCTAGAAAGACACCAATATCAAAGACCAAGGTGCAATAAAGAATTTTATTTTCTTCCGGCCAATGCTTTTGCACACGTATTCGGTCCGCTCTTGGTCCGAACACCCAATTTCTTGAGTCTTCAACGGGCACAAATAGCCTATCCATCTCTTCTCCCTCTGATTGGCAAAGTAATACATGTACCTTTTACATTACAATATGATCATTAGGATATCGACGAGTATGATGTTGGACATAGAATGAAATTTAATATGGAAACCATCGTCGCACTTACATTAGAAATAGGGACATGATTGTTTGGTTGACTTGGTCACACCTACAAATTTCTTCGAAATCACTCCACATGTGACAATGT
The DNA here is from genome assembly GCA_032355405.1 of Rubia balearica. Taxonomy (NCBI): domain Eukaryota; kingdom Viridiplantae; phylum Streptophyta; class Magnoliopsida; order Gentianales; family Rubiaceae; genus Rubia; species Rubia balearica. Next base: position 6,526 of record JAULKJ010299436.1, on the reverse strand, counting down.
CTCGACACCTACTAAACACGCATTCATTCCATGAAAAGTTGTATGTTGAGTTATGCTCGTGTGACGAGATCCAGTCGGACAGTACGCGAACCATAGGCCGTGCTCCTTATCCACTAGTGCTCTTTTGTTTGATATTTTGGCAATTTTTTGCGCTTGCTCATTTGGTTTTGTGGGTGTCCGCTGCATTTCTTTCAAATGAACGTCCTCTCCAGATTAACGTAAACTAGACGCTGGGGCCAAACGAGGAGTTCCTTGCACGGGTCCTACATTCTTGTACTCCCCATTGGGAATTGGCAAAGTCGCATTATGCACGAAGGGTTTCTCCACAGAAACCCTTGCAATTCCATCCCCGATTTTTTTGAGTGATGATGTCTCATTGATTCATAAAAAATACCATCGGCCACATGGAGGAGTAAAGGTTTTTCACTCATGTCTATGTAAAGCTCACACAATTGATTCCCCTACGTAATATATATAGTTCCTACATGGTAATGTGATGAAGGAGAAAGCAATTTGACGTACGATGGTCTAACCTTTTTGTTGATGGCTAAGATGGCCTTGTCTAGAGCTTCTTCAAAAAATGTTCGCTTTGGTACTCCATTCTTGTTAATTTCAATGTCTCTTGGAGAGTGGTGGGACCCTCTCAAAGGTGGCTCCCAATCACTAGTTAGATCCTCTAGATTCTCGGGTATAGGAAGGCCCGTGTGCTTGATTAACTTCCTAATCAAAATTTCTTGTTGCTCCAATCACTTGTCACGAACGAGTGCCTCCTTTTTCAAGACGTTGATTCTTGATGGCTTTGCTCCGATGTAAGAACGCACAATCCCAAAAGTCTCTCTTTGTGTCAATAATGGACTCACCCCTCTCCACCGTCCAGGATGGTCGGCTTTACCTGTTACCTCGCAAAATGTGTCGTGCTTAACCGATGGTATGAAGTGACCTTTAACTTGACCCCTTTTTAATTACGCTTATGCATTTGAGATGGATAATCAAAATCAACAACAAAACATATACTCTCTCATAATTCTAATGTAGGTTTTCATAAAATTCTTACCACTTTCTCTCTGATTTGTGCTGCCGTATCTTTGACATACTGACCTTCTTTGTTTTGTTGAGCTATGAGGAATAGATCACACCCCTCAATCCTTTCTACATCGACTATATTAACCAATTTTGTGCCTCCTCCTCGGACATTCACTTCTCGATGGCCGTAAGTACATCTGTTTTAAATTGTTTCTTGACAAACTCTAGCGCGACCAATGCATACCCCCACGACTCTTCATACAAGGAGTTATGTTCAAAGTTGAAGGACGTTTTTTTCATCCCTAGTCCCCTACAGAATAATAACGTAGTCATGTAAAATATTAAATTCTCACATGAAACAAAATCACATACCATTTTGTATAAAACCCACATTTTTTAATTCTCTAACGCTCTTGCCTTGTGAATATCCCAACTCTCCAGTTGAATGTGTGTGTAAGTTAGCCATGGTCGATCACCCTTTTTATCCATGAAAATGTAATATCTTGATCAAGTGTACTTGTGTTCTCGCCAACTTTTGGATAACATAAACATGACCCTTTTTTCAAGTCATCCATGTCCACGTCGTCAATTTCAAAGGGTCTCTAATGTGACATAAATGAAATATAGAATGAAATTATGATTGATTCATTAATGTCTAACATAAACGTAGGTCAACATAGATAATTGGAAATATAGTGAAGAATACCACACTCAAAAGAATATTTGTTCGATTTTTACCTTGCATTCCAACCATAACGTCTCCTTGTATAGTTTAGGCACGTCATGCCAAGTATCATAACATATGTCTACCCTGTCCTACCAATATTTCCTACCTAACTAGACCACTTGGCAGGTTCTTCCGACAAGAAATGGCCCATTTATTGAAAATCAACGTCCCGAATTCTTTCCTAGCCATTATCTTTTCTAGAGTTCTACAATGAGTCTTGGCAATTGTAACCACATCCGACCCCTCCCCATCCTAATATTCATCAATTGTTATTCCCACCTTGCGATGACATATGTTCGTCACGAGATCTTTTTTTGGACATTCCTTAACCTAGTAACAACATTACATCAAATTTCCTCACTAGGTTACACTAAAACAAATAAAATAAGCATTTGTTAAATTCAAAGGTTGATCCTATAATGTAAAACATAATTTCATGAATCAAAACATCAAACCAAATAAATTTTTTTGTCTACTACATTTATTAATGATCGAAGATGAAAATAAATACCCAATCTTCTCCTATGGATGTATGAATTTAGTGCCAAGTAAGCTTCAATGGATGACAACTTTCACCAAGGTTGTCTATCCCCTCAATCCATGACAATTTCCGTGAATGTGTTTGCACTCCATTCGGATCCTAGGGTTTGATGTGTTCAGAATTTGAGGATGAGGTGGGTGGATGATTTGAGAGTTTTCCATGAAAAGAAAGGGCTTGGGTAGAGGTTTCGAGGTGAAAAATGAGGGGAACTCGCCCCCTAAATTTTCATTTAATGAGTGCTTCAAATTTGATTTTAATGCTCGATAGGGTTGAACTCATTTTACCACAGTTTCGAGCTCAGAATCCTGTCTGACCGTATTTGAAGGACACCCGGACAAGTTCCTCAATTAGAACAGTACCTCATCATAAATTGAACAACCAAGATAGTTCCAGCCTCAGAACTGTCGTACGTATATAAAAAAAAGGACAACCAGGATAGAAACTCCCAAATTCAATATGTAGACAAGAACCTTAGCCATCTCCACACAAAACCAAAATCAGAAAGCAAGGTTACCAACTTCCATAAAAAAATCATGACTCGTAGCCGTGGTGGTAAGAGAATGAGCAATGCGGGGAATGCTTCGTCAAGGAGCCACAACCCTGTCACTGAGATTGGGGCAACTGCAAAAAATTTCAACGAGAAATCCAAAGCAAGGTATGAGCAATTTATAAAAATTCAGAAATATATAAATCCTAAGATCGTACCTAGTGAATGTTGTGAGGATTTGTCATTAGGCTATTTGCTTCAGTATTTTTGTAACCAACATTTGGAAAAGTTAATAACCTGAGAGGATATGGTGCATAACGATGAGGTGGCACAATTTTAAGCTAATCTAAGGAAAAATGTCAATAACAAGGATGTAACCTAGGTTAACAGATTCAAAGTACGGTCACGAAATACATCATAACTGTTGTTTTAGGTTTCCCCTATGATAACCCCACGTCCTTGCTCCCCGAAGACCCTGAGGGTCCTTTAGAGATCTCTCATCAACAGAGTTGGCCTGCTGTTATCTAGGAAACCCCTTTATGACCTTTAGAAATAGATGAGAAGTAATTTAAGCGGGATGAGCTTGGGGTGGGTTATGCCGATAGTTATGATGTGGGGAAGTTGATTATAGAGCAGCGCATAGTTTATAAGTGTATTTGCATGAATGTCTTGCCATCGGAGGGCCACACATGTGAGCCAACTATAGAAAACCTCATGTTGTTTTACTACATCATGGAGGGAATCCCCATAAACCCTGGATACACTATAGTTTGCTAAATGCTGAAAGTTGCGGCGGGGAGGAGAAAATATCTGCCATACTGAGGGTTGATAATTGCATTGATGAGGCAATTTGGTGTTGTCCCTATAGACCGTCCATTGCATCTAGACTATTATGATGAGTCATGGTTCCAGCACAAGCAACTAGAATTGGGTGATGATGACAAATGACGATTGAAGTGGTCCTGGGTACGAAGACCAAAGCTTCGAAGAGAGCTAGAGAAATTGAACTTGAGAATCCTGAGCCATCCACTTCACGTAAGTGATTTTCTTTGAAAAAATTAGATAATTTCTTTTTTATTTTATTTGTAACAATTTAATCACTTCAATTTTTTTATCGTAGGTGGGGACTGTGGATGGAAGAGTGCCATGAGCCGTTACCTAAACTGTATCCGTAAAGATGTAAGAAAAGCAAATAAGGAGATGGAAGCAGTTGAAGCCCATGCAAAAATTCATAAAATCCACTGGCCTACAATTAGAACTCAGCGATTTCGATCCAGAGTTCAGTGATATGGAGATTGAGGGTGAAGATGGAAAACAACCCGCTGGAGAGGAGAGTGATCTGAAGCTTGCATATATTTTTCCCAATCATAGCCAAAGCTAGGCTTCATATTAGGAGTTGATTGAGTAATTGGCCATGATAAAACTATGGATAATTGAATATTTTTATGCTAGGGATGATTTGGATTTGTGGTTTCATGACAATTTTATTATGCTATGACTTGATTTCTTGGTTTGATGACAGTCGTATTTTGTGGTTAAATATAAATAGTATGCTATGATTAGTAGTAAGCTATTGTGCAATGTAATTGTCCGCTTGATTGTATTTATAGAAAATGAAAAGATTTGTTATATATGCCGGAAGTCGGATGGAAACTACCAAAAACTGTCTACTTGGATTTCTTGCCATTGGTTCTGAATGGCTTCCTCAGCCGGAACTCAGTTGGATTAGTTATTCAACACATCCGATCAAGTTCCTCAATCGGAGAACGAGGGGAAAATTATCATATATATCCAATGTCGTATTCCCCCAATTTAGTTACTCATTCAGAACTATAATATGATGAATGTTAAATATTTTCATATTTGGTTGTAATTATCCGACGGAGTTCCTCAATTGGAACTTTGTGTTCAGAAATCAGATCCTCAATCCGGACCAAAGATGGAAAAAAGGTTTCCTTTTTTTAATGACATCCACGTTCCTCAATCGGAAGGTTCATTCCGGGTCTTCAGTAATGAAGTCCCCACCCCCCAGTTCCAGACTCGGAACGAATGCAGGGTATAAAAAAATAATGGAATTGGGAATTCAGAAATTCCCAATTTGAAAACCTAACCATCCGCATCCTTCTTACGATTCCTAAAATTTCCCACCTAGCACAATTATTGAAAAAACAACACCAATCTTCCAACGACGACATCAAACCAGGGTAGAAGGGGTAGTGGAAAACGCTCCAAATCAACCAAGATTAGTCAAGGGGGAAACGCTGACTTCGAAACGGCAAGGTTGATCTCCGCTAATGCTCAATCTAGGTATAGTTTTCTCCGTGAGGGGGAGGGGGGTAACATGTTAGATTGTTATATTTTGGATTTGAATGTGTATCATTGTATTGGTTTAGCGGATCCTGTACACTAATTTCAAGACCAACATGTCATTAGGTTATTGTCCTTGAATGAAGCATCTCATTTTGATGAACTTTGTCAATTTTATTCATATTTGCATGAGGTTGGTGGGGTGGGGGTTTATAAGACTAAGGTGAATGGTTTTGAGGTTGATTTAAGCCCGTGGATTATAAACCACCACTTAGATATCCTTACAAAGGTCTCGAGGATGTATTCCCTCAAAACATTGAAGGCCCTTTAGATTAAATATACCATAGGGATAGTTGGCCACTCCAAAGTGAATTCCCATATGTCTATCCCCTTTGCATGTAGTGAATGACACTTTCAACGCGATCCGAACAACCTAGGGAAACCCAAAACTTTTTACCTACCTAACCTCACAATAGACCAAAGGATCATATACGAAATCATCAGTAGGGGTATTCTTCGCTCATTCAGCCACCTTACCGAGCCTACCTATGCGACCCTTATGATCTTTTATTACATTATTGAGGGTAGGAAGATTAATCTCGGCACGGCTATATTCAAGCATATGTTGTATGTCAGGACGTCCAAGAGGGTGTTAAAAAGTCTCCCTTATGGGAACTTAATCACGTTGATGTTGAAGGAGGTGAATGGGATAACATTGCATGGGGAGGGGAAACCATGCAAATGGTTTGACTAGGCTTATTTCATGAAGAAGGGTTGGGTATTTGAGCACAAGTGGGTAGAGAAGCCTCTTGATACAGGTGAGGCAAACAAGAGGCTAAGAATTGAAAAAGAAGGTTAGTGTGTTACATATACATATGTTCGCAATTTGCATGTTTTAAAAGTGTGTATAATATATCGTCTATTTGGGTAAATTAAAGGTTGATGAAGAGGAGTCTGACCCAAACTTTCTTAAGGGCTTCAAAGCTTACTATCGATGGGCCCGAGATGAAATTTCTGGCTTAGGAAGCGCTTTTGGAAGCTCGAGAAAAGTCAACAGGCCTATGAGTGACAATCGAGACTTAATCACTATGAATGTAATAGAATATGACTTATTTCTTGCCATTTCAAGATGTTGAATTGTTTGTTGGATGTTTTATTTATTTTTGGATGCTGAACTTAGAATATGTTTGTTTACAACAACAAAAACAATAATGTCTAATAGTTTAGATTCCAAGTAGTAATAAAACATAATAAAAAAAGACAGGAACTTGCCTTTGACCATTATAGCCTATACAGTTCCTCAACTAGAAGTAGCTCTCAGCTTAATGCAAAATACCAAAATCACCAACTAAATGCATCATGCTCACCAAACAATCCCGAGCTAGTTTTTTTTTTCATTTTCAACTGCTCTTTACGCTTCCTTTTCCCCTTGCTCACCTTC
>JAULKJ010299426.1:0-11671 GCA_032355405.1 Rubia balearica | reverse complement strand
GGTGGCCCGCAGAGCCCCTGTACGGCATGCTTCACGAGGTGTCCCACGAGAGCCCCCGGTACGGCTCGCTTCCCGAGGCACAGTCCGGCACACTTTCCGAGTTGTCCCGCAGCACGCGGACAACACACTTCCCGAGGCACAGTCCCCCGCACCCATCCAGAGGTCCCCCCCTCCCCCCGTCGCACGTTTCCCGAGGTGGCCCAGAGCCCCCATCCGTCACGCTTCCCCGATTGACCGGCGTTGACGGGGAGGGTGATTTCGTCTTTTTATATTTTCTGAAATTTTCTTTTTTCTTCAAAGGGGTGTAATGGTCATTTCCCTTTAAATTGGCACTTTTGATCAAACACATAGGGTTGATTTTGCACTCTAAGATTTTACAAGGTCATTCCTGCACTTTCTTAATCTTATAGGGTCATTTTTGTGCTTTTCCCAATTTGGTTTTTAGCAAGATTTTTAAATTTTATTCTCTCATGCTATTTTTTACTTTCTAAATTCGATTTAATTCATTCATTTTATTCTCCTAATTCCAAGAACAAAAACTTATCTAGCACTTTGTAATATTTGATTGAGTGAATATTTTTAACATATATTTTTTTATTTACATTAAATTGAATTGAATTATAATGAAAAACAAATATATTAATAATTTATATAAAACTATAATATATAATTATTTGAACCGGAGATAATTGTAAGGAATAGAAACTTAGTCATTATATTTTGACTAAGTTCGTAGGATCAATATTGGATTACATTGACTAAGTCGGCAGGATCAATATTGGAGTACATTGACTAAATGGCGGCATCATTGGATCACTTTTATGAATGGCTAAGATTAATTCTCACATAAAGTGGTGTTCGTGTATATATATATATACACACACACTGTCGTTAATTTCTTATCTTTAAAAGAGAAAGATTTATGGCTACGGTGGAAGTTTTCTATTTATATAAGAGTCTGTTGACGAAGATGCTGGATTTGATGCAATTTTTGTGTTACTATAAATAGAAAATTTATAGAGAGATAGACCATCGATGAATTTTTTTAGAATTAACAACAATACACCACCATGAAAACCGATACTAAACCTTATCTCACAATAAAACTCAATTAAGAACTCAATAAAATGAGACATGTTTGAACGAGCTATTATCAAGAACTCAATTAAAAAATTTTGGTTGTATGAACTCAATTAAGAATTCTCCATCTTTAAAGTTTTGTGTTCCCACAAATAAAAAAAAATTGGTTGTATGTCACCGCCATCAGAAAACCATTACAGAATCACCTAAATATAGAAATTACACGCGAAGATGATTGTAGAGACAAAGCCAAATATTACTCTTTCTAATACAAAAAGACAATATAATATTGTTAGAGTGCACTCATATCTATATATATATATATATATATCCAATAAAAATTTAAAATAACGAGCAAAATTATTATATGTTAATCTAACGGTAAGAAAAAAGTTCTTTAGCGACAAACTGATTCTGGTCATTAAATGTCAGAAATTCAACACTAATGATTTTTGGTGACCAAAATCAGGTTGCCACCGATTTGTCACATTTTCTACATCACAAAAAGTCACGGTGATGAATTTTTTCAGTTGGTCATGACAACTGGTTTTAATGACCAAGTATTTTTTGTCATAAATATTAGTGACAAAATGTAGTTGTCAATAAAATAGTCACCAATAAACCATAAAAGGTCACTAATTTGTTGCGTTGATGACCAAAAAACATTCGTCAAAAGAAGTTATGTGACAAAAATGATTTAGTCACTAAAATATTTAATGACCAGTAACTTTTGGTCACTAAAACATTTGATGACCAATAATTTTTAATCACTATAAAGTTGATGACCAAAAACTTCTAGTCACAAAAGATTGATGACGAATAATGTTTAGTCAATAAAAGTTGATGACAAATAATATTAGTCACTGAATCGGTCATTAAAGTTAATTTCTGTCCAATTCCTTTATAGTATTCAGTGACGAAAAAAGTTACCGATTTTTTAAATATTTTTTTAACTGGTCACCGACTGTGATAGCTAGTGACCAAATTTTAATTCTTAAATTTGATCATAACATTTAGACGATAGTGACCATATTAAAAATTAATTTTTTATTTAATAATAATAATTAAATAAAATGTAAATAAAGAAAGTCATTCTCAACACACATGGCACACCAATATGTTTAGATGATATCTTAATATTTGATTACATTTAATACTAATAACACACTATCTGAGCAAGTAGTTGCACCAGTGTGTTGAATCCCACCACTATGAAAATTATTAACTCGAGTAACAAGATGTCATTTATCACCACTTTCCCCTTTAAGGAAAACCTCTTTGAAAATATGATGTTCATTAAATGATACATCTAGACTCTCATCATACAACCTCTCTAATTCTTTCCCAAACAACATCTTGGACACGCTATCGAGAACAGAGTTCTCGTGGTGCCTCTAATATACACCTTATATATAGCCAGATCAAATGGCAGAGATTTCCGTTGGAACTAAGTAAGCTTTATTCAAAGGAATGGCACCACTCAACAGCTTTCATGAGCCTACCTCAAAATGAAAATGATGAAAGGTATCTACCAACATCGGTGAAAAGCATCACCTTGCCAGTATCTTTCAGGTTCTGATTTCGCAATTAAGCTTGCACGTGCCACAAAATATGCTCCAATTTTCAAGCTCGCAAATTAAGAGAAAAGGGTTCATTTGATAAATTTAACAAAGATAACAAGGTCAGTGCAGCCTACCTAAATAAAATTTTCGTTCGACGAGATTTTGAAATCCAATTTCATGGTAATTAATATAAAATGAAGAAAACATGACTTCAAAGTGAAAACATGAAATGAGAGGAAACTTACAATATTTAAATTGCACCTAATATAAAGGATATAGTTAAAAACTATATAATCTAGGATTGTCCAGGAGGCATAACATTTAGATAGCCCAGAAGGTTTCAATAGACATCAAACATACTGAATCCAGCAATCAAACATACTAAGAAACTTTTAAAATAACATACCTATTATTCAGATTCTAGTAAAATCATCTTCATCCTCTTCATCACTTGAAGATTGAGATTGACTTGAATCACTTGTCTCATCATTAATAAAGGAATCATCAACATTCTTAACAAATGATCGGCAGCTCCTGTAGTTTGACACAACTGATGCATCCATCAATTGCAGTTCACTAAATACTCTTGTTAGATATGGAACGCCCATATTTAAATCAACTACAAGAATAACATTTAGATCCTCCTCTTGATACACCTCCTCTTGGGATACCTCATCTTCTTCTGCTGACTCAGAATTTACTAGGACATCATAAACAGCATGAGGAGCAAAGCTTTTAACCACAACCCAATTTTTTTCCCAACTTTAAGTCATCGATACAAAAAAAACTTGTACATAAGGCTGATCTCAGTACCATTTTCTAGATACATTTATCCTAGTTAGTTCACACTCTCTATCAACTTGATAACCAAGTGAACCATCAAGCTTAAACAGTCACACTTAAACACTAAAACTCTTTTACTATCTCCCAAGTATTCTAATTCCAAGACGTCTTGTAATAACCCATAATAATCTATTATGTTGTTTCCACATGGACCTTGCACTACAACCCCACTATGTTGAGTTTTCCTATATTTATCATGAGTTAGAGTATGAAATTTATACCTATTAACCATGCATCGTGTATAAAATTTAACTTTCTTTGATGGTCCAAGAGATAAGCTTCGAATATCATCAGCATAAAATTCTGGAGAATTTAAGACCTGCACATGAATAGCATGAAAATAGAACACAATTCATTTTACAGAAAACTGTATTGGTGAGCATCCATTTAATTATGTTAAAGACTTAAAACCGAGCAACCCATGAGCTGAACTCATTGTTGTGGCGTTCATCTATGTTGTCTGAATGCTCTTCAAGTTTAAAATTGTGCTCACTAAAACATTAGAAAATAATTAGTACAAGATTGTGTAATATTCAAATCCTAATTGTAAGATAATAAATAAAATCTTACTTGATTAGGTCTTCAAGTTCATTGCAATTGTTAAGAATATAAGAATGAATCTTGACCTGCTCTGTTGGACTGAGGGTATAGCTATTAGGACAACCTATTGGTCGACTCTTACATGAAAATACAAAAAATTGACCATTATTTTCCCTCAATTCCCGATTGCGCTCAACTTTATTAAAGATAGTATCCACATCATCCAAACACCTAGAGTAGAACATCAAGCATTCTTTGTATCTTTTTACCATACAACCTTCTGGTTGGGCTTTGTAACCCACAAATCCCTTTAAACTACCCATTTTCCTACACAAATTCAGAATTGTCAAAACATGGTAATAAACTGACATAAGAATCTAAATTCTTAAGTTTGGTAACATTAACTTTCAAAAGGAAACATCCAATGATACTAAGGATGACCTGTTATTCTTTCTTCTGAAGACAGGTGCATAGAAAGATGAATCATGATGTCAAAGAAAGCATGAGGAAAAATTATCTCCATCTTACACAATATTATAATAATCTTGATTTCTTCCTACTCAATCACATCTATGTATGTGCTTCAAGAAAACAACTTTTGAATAAACTCACTAAGCTCGTAGAACAAAAGACAGACTTCCTTACTCAATGAACCCCTTATTTCTACTGGCAAGATACGTTGTATGAAAATATAAAAGTCATTAATTTTCAAACTAGACAATTGGAGTTCCCCAATTTTAACATATCTAGAAATATTTGAGCGAAATTTTAAGGACTCCAAGAAATTTATAATCTTTTCCTTCTCACGAGTCTCTAATTGGTAGGAAGCCACATGTTCATCTTTCAAATGATAGTCACCCTTACTACTAACTGCACATGTTGTTACAACCATTACAAGGGCATAAGCGACTATCTGATTCATCCTTATTACCAAATACAAAATTGAGAAACTCTTCTACACCCGATTGGTATCTATCTTGCCATCGTTGATTTTATTTTTATCCAAGACTATTCATGTTTAGATGAGAAACTCTTGTATGCCAAATTGTATGACACGCAATAAGAAACATAGATTGTAGAATTGAGAAAATGAAAATAAATAAAAATTAAGAATTTTCTCTTAAATAAGATGCTACTGTAAATCCAATCAAGTACTAGAGGCATTAGATCATAAATTTATATTATGCTCTCAAGATAATAACTTCCCTTGAAAAAAGAAGAAGAAAATGAAGGAATTACCGACAGTTTGTGTTCGTCTTCGGGAAGATGCTTGATAATTTCCTGGTTGTGCCCGATTACCACTCTGGTAGAGATTTAGTAGTTTGGATGAAATAAATCCGTTGCCATGATTGCTACGAGGATAATTGGTCACAAATTATCTGATATGAACCCAGAAGCTACATCACCTGCACGAGCTGTGCCATTATCCGTGCTAGCTTCACCAGCACGGGCTGTGCCATCGCCCGTGTCAGTCGACTTGCCTATGCTAGGAATTCTCTAAGAGACATGGTTGGCCCTATGAGTAGGGAAAGAGCGAAGCTTATAGTGCATCCTTAAATGCTTTGATTGATCATTTTCATGACGAAGAGTTGAAGAATAAATCGAAAGTGTCTTGGATTAATTGTTCAAAAGTTTCAAAATAATGAAGACATCATGAAGAACACTATACTTCTTTTCCCACTGGTTTTTTTGTGAGGTAGTGTGATCGTGGTAGTTTATTTCATTTAGAATAAATCCCTTTAAACTCAGCCATGTTGGTGTTGGAAGAGTTTAATTTCGGCTATAATTTATTTTAGGTTAAGAATATTTAGTTTTGATTTAATTCGGATTAGATTTGGTAAAATTAGATAAGGAAATATCCATTCAACACTTAGCTTGATGAATTCGGCCATATCTCTCTTTATTTTAGGTATTTTAATTTGATATGATTTTCGCTTCTTAAAGCTGCCATAAGTCTTTCTAGTTCCTGACAAGAATTACCAAATCCTGGTTTCTTTCTAATTTGTACTGACCGAATTATTCCCTACAAATAGGGGAGGCCTTGGACGAATTTAATGACCTTTTTATCAATCATATATTCAGAATTTGAGTTATTACTCTTTTCTTGGGAGCGTTCTATCGTTACTTAATCTTGCGGGTTAATTACGTTAGCAATAACCTTGAAATCTGGTGAGCAAAATTTTCAACTAGTTTTGGGTTAATGCATATTAGTCCCTTGTGTTCGTGAAGTGACCTGCCTCCTCCCGGGGTCGCTAATCAATCAATGGAAGATCTACTAAGCTGAGAGGAAGGGATCAAAGACATAGATTTGTATTGTTGATCCCCATTCCTACTACTACACTACAAAGAACGGTAGATAGTGGAAAGTACCGAGGTCATCCACAGAGATGTTAGGAAACTAATAATCAATTATACACAAATGTGATCGGGTCGTCAATCTGACCATGTGTTAGGAATAAATAATGTTGGTAAAATAAGAATTGGGGAGTTTTCAAAGAAAAACTACAAGTATGCAATTGATCACCACAATGAACTATATAAAATAGCACTCGGGGAGTATTTGCAAAACATGCTTAATGTTATTTCGATCATCAATGTCATCACATACAAGAACTATGAATCTATTCTAGTGTTTAGACACATGGTGTGGTTGATGGTTAACATTTCACCATACTTGTCACGTAGGGTGCGCATGTTAATCTTCCATTGACACCGCCTTCATAATTAGGGGAGTGCAATGATGGTCTTGCCTTCCATGTAGATCTGAGTCTCCTTCCTACAATTATGTGTCGGGCACAACACAATGAATGCTACCTTATACCAAAAAAGGCAAAGGGGGTGAAGCACCTTATCGATGGCTCTAGGGTTGTAAAGCTAACCCTAGTTTTCTACCTTAGCTATCTCTACCTTCTACCATTCAGGCCAACTTTTCGGCTTACTAGTTCATGATCGATCGTAATGTTAACAATGGCAACCTACGTGCACACACCCACGTGGATCCGAATTCATTGTTACCTTAAGCACATCTAGGTTTCCCTCCCTGAGGGTATTAGCAGTGTGAAAACATGAAAGTAGAATTTGGTGTGTTCTAACGAAGTGTGACAATCATGCAATTCACATGAATGTCAAGAACAAGCCAACATAATAATCACAAAACACATAGAAATAGATAGATCTAAGAAATCTCACAAAATAAACATTAATACATGCATAAAAATATAATCCCCAAGTTAATTACCTTTTCCCTAATCATTGAACCCAAATATTGCACTGGATTCAACATTTTTGGGTAAAAAATAAAGAGAAGAAAGAAAAGGAACCCAGAGAGAAGGAGGTGTATTTTCTCTCTCTAACCAACTTTTAAAGATGAAAGGCTGGCATAAAGTTCACCCTAGTAGATAAAGGTTAATATATATATAGTAATAGGGAATTGGGCCTTGAAAAGAGCCAAAAAATGGCCAAAAGCTATAGCATCCACAAACGGCAAAGGCAATGGGATATGGCACGGTTCATTCCAGCCAAGTGTTCTTCGTGCTAGTGCAGGCCACTCGGCGTGGCAAGACCCATAAAATCATGCTAGTGTGGCCTGGTAGGCCTGACACAGGCCGTGTGCCGGAACAACCCATGTTGCCCGGCACGGACCACCGGCTGGAACTCCATTTTGATCTTCTTACTGCACATTCTGTGTCATTTGGCGCGGGCTGTAAACTGAAACCTCATTTTTCTAATTAACATGGCATGGGATGTGTCATTCTTCATGCATTGTGTACTGGTCTTTGCGTAGTGACTTGAAATAATGCGGACCGTGTGAAATGGAATGGTCCGCGCCCATAGTTAGTCGAATTTTGTAGTGGATCGCAGATATCGGACACGGAAGTAGGGAATGGCACGGTTCACGTTGGGGCCTCTGCCATGAGCCATGTTTTGTACCATGGTCTATTCGGATTACTAGCACAGGCCATGGTAGGTTGCCTTTGTATCGGCTTGGCTAGCCTCTTGTCGGCCCTCATGCCGGCTGACTTGTTTGCTCCGCTACGGATGAACCGCTGATCCGATTTGAGAGTGTTTGTAGTCAATTTTATAGTGTCCGAGAAGAAAAATCTAGTGGGGCCAATTTAAAGGGACGATTCTTCTTGGATCATTCCCATAACTCCGTGCAACTCTCGGAAAATAATTCCTCTGCTTCTTCCTTAGACTTCTTGAACTTTGAATCTGCCTTTCATGGGCTCAATTCCATCTACTACCACACTTTGGAGTCCATGGCCTTGAATATACTATCATCCTTGAGAATGACCTTCGATATCTTCTACCATCTTTGAGAATGACCTTCGATATCTTATACCATCCTTGTGAATGACTTTCGATATCTTCTACCATCCTTGCGAATGACCTTCAAATATCTTCTACCACCCTCGCGGATGGCCTTCTACAAAAAGATGATGAAAAAGTACTCATGGGCAACCTAATAATGAGATCACAAAGGAAGATCTAGGTACCCGTGAATTCACAGTGTCCATTGGCTTTAATTTAGTCTACAAAACTCAGGATTTACAAAAGAAAACCAATAATGGCCGTCTAAAATTTTTGTCGCGTAAACCTAACTAAAACTAGTAATCAACCAAACAACTGATGAAAATAAAGGTGTCAAATGCATTGGCTAAGGCATGCATAAATGTGCACATCAATCACCCCACACTTAAACCTTTACTCGTCCTCAAGTAAACAAAAATGAGAAAAGATCTAAGCGAAATGTAGCATGCAAAGAGAAGTTATCTAATGCATTCAACTTATTACCAAGCTAACCTAGTTCCCCCAAATAAGTAAGAAACTCAAAACTCTTGCACTCCCTGAAGATACTAAAGTAACCTATCCACTCGAAATATTGTGAAGAAAAAGGTAAGCACAAATGATAAGTGTTGAACTAGCTTACTCAACTGAATATTCCACCAAAAACAATCCAATAGTTGTTGTCGAAAAAAACCCACCAAGGATAATCCAAAAGATCCTCAACTTGGTTGTAACTAAGGATAACTCGACATTCTCAACTTAGCTAAACCCAAGCATAATGTCGAAGGATCCTAAACTTAGTTTTCATTTTCTCTCATTTTTCCTAGGAGCCCTTTCGACTTTTCCTCCTAGCATTCACACATGTTGAGCTCACCATCTCACATTTTTCCACACGGCCTCTCATGTTTTCCTAAGTTTTTCAACTAAGCTGAGCCTAGTCTCTCATTTTTACCTAGGTCTTTCGACCTATCCGGGATTTCTTCCCATTTTTGCCTAAGTTGCCATTTTGGGTGTCAAAATTAGCCAGGTATTTTTTCCCACTTTTTTTAAAATTTTCATTTTTTTGGTAGCAAAAAATGCCCAAAAGTTGGGTTTCATACTGCAAAAGATCATGATAAACAAAAAATTACACCCCCAAAAGTTTCAAAAACACATCCCCCAAATCAAGCTGAAAAGAGGTGCCCCTTGACCTACACAAAACAACAACTGAAAGTTTGAAAATCTAAATGGGAGAAAGTACCAAAAACAAGGAAAATAATCATCCAAACAGTCATCATAAGGTAAAACATAAGCATAGGAGATGCTACCGTAGAGGTGTTCCAACCCTCCCCCAAACTTAGTTTATGCATTGTCCCCAATGCATATAACCAAGGTAAGAGGAAAAGTTGGAAACACTGAGAGATGCTCAATATCATATCCGACGTCTGACTCCTTGTCCCTGCCCGCTTGAATCTTGATTGTAGTAGCCCTCTCTGATGTCTGATGTCTTAAGCCTGTCATTGATCTCTTGATGCCATCCTGCAGTGTTCCCATATCCTCTCTCAGGTGGTGCGGCTGACCATCGACCATATCAAATCTCTCCGTCTTATCCCACTCGTGGAAGTATAGCTGCGGGCCAAGCCTGTGAACATCCTGCTTGACCATGAAAATGGAGTTCCAGTTTGGTCCATACGGATGATGAGTTTGAGCAGGCGGGTTTGTAGAGTTTGAGATCCTTAAGGGTCTCTTCATCCACAAACTTCATCTCTTGAATAGGGCAGCCTACTAGGTGACTCCACCTTTCCTGTTGTATGCCAGTTAGGGAGGTCAACCCCATAAAGGGTACACTAGGCTCCCCTCTCTGTCTACGACACATGATAAATATGGAGAATATAGTAACTAACAACAGAGGAAATATAGAAAAATATTCATCGAACACCCCAAAATAAAATGACGTCTCCTAAAATTATCCTACCAATCACACTAACGGCCCAAGACTTCAAGCATGCAATTACCCAACCACAAAAAATTCAAAACTCTAACTTCTCCAAATATTCAAAAGAGCTCGGTCAAGAACCTCAAATGGTGAGTGTGGTGAAACATCTTCTAGAGAAATGGGCGGAACTCCTCCTAGAGCAAGTCGAAGCAACTCCAACGCTCAGAATAGACTAAAAATTGAGTTTTTAGGTGGAAACTCAATTAATGATCGAACTGGTCTATGAATTTTCTAGTCAAAACCATGAATATTATGAGACTAAATATTAATGGGTTGGATTGGGGTCAGAAAGACAAATATTTCGGTACCAAGTGGAGGTCAGTAGGATGAAAATTAAGGAAGTTATGGCCAAAATAGGGTGAAGGGATTGTAGGCTCAGTTCTGAGGAAAAAAAGAAATGTGATGGAGTGAGGAAGAACTGGCATGAAGGGGAATTTATAGGGTTTAGGATGGATTTTGATTGGGTTGGTCGGGTAGGCAGCACGGATCCCTAGGCCTAATCTGTGCCGTCTGTGCCACCTCATGAATGACTCGTGCTGGTATATGCCATCCACGCGCTGGTGATATGCCTCGTGCTGGCCTGTGCCAGCCTTGTGCTGGTGCGTGTTTTCCGACCTCATGTTGCCTAGTCAGCCTTGTATTGATGGGCTCTGGCATGACTTGTGCCAGTACTCAACAAGGGTCGCATTGAGCTGCCTGGCACGAGGCCTTTTACCTTGTTTCCTTCCAATTTTTTCATGACATACCTGCATCCAAACACACTAAAAACCAAGAGTAGTACTATTCCAAACAAAATTGGTGACTGAATGTTTCTGAAAAACACCACAAAAAATTAAGACTCCCAAAATTACCCAAGATGTTTTATATATTTTTTAAAAGCCACTAATATAAAGCACCTTATTTTTATTGTCGTCCTCACGACTTATTATTTCATGCATTTTTTAAAAACTAACAGGAATGGTTTGATGGGTCATCAGAATCACCATCATTGACACCACTAACAACCACGTCCTTGTCGGATGGTCTCTACATTACCTTTGGCTTACCTTTTACCTTTGGCGAAACATACCAAACATGTTTATATTTCTCAATCATAGACACATTCTTGTTGATTTTGGGAATAGGACAGGGTTTAAGAGTGGTTAATTCCTCAACCCGCTTATTTTTCCCCTGCAAGTTAGTGTGGCATATCGAAGGAAAAGCATCTTTAATTGCACTGGAAGAGACATGTACTTCAAAAAGTGTATCATTACAAAGTTCATTCCCAAGATAGAGCATGCACGGTTTCTATATCGGGTAATGGAGGCCGTCGCCGTACCTCTCAAAGATACAATTTATAAGCCCTTTTTGCTTACTAAATACAATTAAGTAGATAGTTTGGCAA